>JBAPGN010002797.1:0-48003 GCA_037355405.1 Vitis amurensis
CCCCGGCTCTGATCAAGTCCATGTTTAACTTCTTGATTGCCCACCAAGCCTTATATTCAACTTCCACAGGGAGATGGCATGCTTTGCCATAGACTAGGCGATAGGGAGACATGCCAAGAATAGTCTTATAAGTTGTTCTATATTCCCATAGTGAATCATGAAGCTTAATAGACTAATCTTCTCTGTTTGTGTTCACCACCTTCATCAATATGTTCTTGATTTCCCTATTTGCTAGCTCAACTTGCCCGGAAGTCTGAGGGTGATAAGGTGTAGCTACCTTATGCTTCACTCCATACTTGGCTAATAGGGTTTCAAAAGGTCTGTTGCAAAAATGAGTACCTCCATCACTGATTATGGCTTTGGGCACCCCAAATCTTGAGAAGATGTTCTCTTTGAGAAACTTGAGAACCACCCTGTGATCATTGTGTTTACAGGGGATTGCCTCAACCCATTTAGAAACATAATCCACCCCCACCAAGATATAAGAGTTACCAAAAGACATTGGGAAAGGTCCCATGAAGTCAATGCCCCAAACATCAAAGAGATCAACTATTAGAATGGGGTTCATAGGCATTTGATTTCCTTCTTGTTAGCTTCCCGAGCCTTTGGCATCTATCACAGCTCCTACACATGATGTGGGCATCTTTGAAAAGTGATGGCCAAGTAAACCCTGATTGCAACACCTTCATGGCTGTTTTCTGAGAGGCAAAGTGGCCTCCACATGCATTCTCATGGCAATGGCTGAGGATTCCTTGTTGCTCTTCTTCAGGGACACACTTCCTTATTATTTGATCTGCACAATACTTGAAAAGGAAAGGCTCTTCCCAATAATAAGCATGAATCTTTGCAAAGAAGTGCTTCCTGTCTTGTGCTTTCCACTCACTTGGAACTTCACCAGTAACTAGATAGTTAGCAATATGAGCATACCAAGGAGTTTTTTCTAGCAACATAAGTGATTCCTCAGGAAAGTCATCATTAATAGGTAAGACATGGGAATTGTGTGCTATAGCCAACCTTGAAAGGTGGTCAGCTACCACATTCTCCACTCCTTTCTTATCTCTGATTTGGAGATCGAACTCTTGTAATAAAAGAATCCATCTAATCAACCTTGCTTTTGCATCTTGCTTTGTCAATAAATACTTCAAGGCTGAATGGTCAGTGAAAACAATGATGAAAGACCCTACTAGATAAGCACGAAACTTGTCTAAGGCAAACACTACAGCTAACAATTCTTTCTCTGTAGTTGTGTAGTTCCTTTGAGCTTCGTTCAATGTCTTGCTTGCATAGTAGATCACATAGGGCTTTCCATCTTCTCTTTGGCCAAGCACAGCTCCTATAGCAAAGTCACTGGCATCACACATTACTTCAAAGGGTAGTTGCCAGTTAGGAGCCCTCACTATTGGAGTTGTTGTCAAGAATTGCTTCAGTTGATCAAAACTCTTTTGACATCTTTCATCCCATATAAACTTAGCATCCTTAGCCAAAAGTTCACAAAGAGGCTTTGAAAGCTTAGAGAAATCTTTTATAAACCTCCTATAGAACCCTGCATGGCCAAGGAATTGCCTTACTCCTTTTACAGTTGTTGGGGATGGCAATTTGACAATAAGTTCCACCTTTGCTTTATCAACTTCAATGCCTTTCTCGGAGATGATATGGCCAAGGACAATTCCTTGATGTACCATAAAATGGCATTTCTCCCAGTTGAGCACCAAGTCCTTTTCAATGCATCTGTTAAGAACCGCTTCCAAGTTGACTAAGCATTCTTCAAATGTACCTCCATATATGGTGATGTCATCCATGAAAACCTCCATAATTCGCTCCACCATATCACTAAAGATACTTAGCATACATCTTTGGAATGTTGCAGGTGCATTGCATAAACCAAAAGGCATTCTTCTGTAGGCGTATGTTCCAAATGGACATGTGAAAGTGGTCTTCTCCTGATCTTCAACATCAATTTCAATTTGAAAATACCCGGAGTACCCGTCCAAGAAACAATAGAAAGGATGGCCAGAGACTCTCTCTAACACTTGATTAATAAATGTCAATGGAAAATGATCTTTCCTTGTCATAGCATTCAATTTTCTATAATCAATACACACCCTCCAACCTGAAGTGAGGCGTGTAGTAATTTCTTCTCCTTTTTCATTTTGAACCACAGTAATCCCTGACTTCTTTGGTACCACTTGAGTAGGACTCACCCAAGGGCTGTCAGATATGGGGTAAATAATACCTGCTTGAAGTAGCTTCAGCACTTCAGCTCGCACCACCTCTTGCAAATGAGGATTCAATCTTCTTTGAGGTTGACGAATTGGTTTAGCTTCTTCCTCCATATATATATGATGTGTACAAACCAAAGGACTAATGCCTTTCAAGTCAGATATTTGCCATCCTATTGCTTTCTTACACCTCTTGAGAACTTCAAGTAGACACTTCTCCTGAGGACTAGTAAGAGATGAAGATATAACAATAGGGCATTGTTTATTTTCTTCCAGGTATGTGTATTTCAACTCCATGGGCAGAGGCTTCAAATTGAGCTTTGGGGTCTCTTCTTTAGCAGCTTCTTGTGCCTCCTCTTTATTGAACAAAGGTAGAATCTCTTCTCTCCTCCTCCAACCTTGTAGAGTAGCAAGCACATCAGAGGGTTCAGGCAACCCTTTGTGACGATCCCCAAGACTTTCATTCAACTTGTCTTGCATATTCTGATTACAGTGTTCCTCCACTAGAGTGTCAATAATGCATACCTCTTCTGGACCTTCTTCATCTTCCGGAGTGATTAGCTTTTTAGACATATAAAAGATATTGAGCTCAAGTGTCATGTTGCCAAAAGTGAGTTGCATGAGTCCATTCCTACAATTGATGATTGCATTTGAGGTAGCAAGGAATGGCCTTCCAAGGATGATAGGAACATAATTCGTTTCCTTGACAAGTGGGTCTATATCAAGAACAACAAAATCTACTGGATAGTAGAAATTATCAACTTGAACTAAGACATCTTCAATTATCCCCCTTGGAATTTTCACTGATCTATCAGCTAGAGATAGAGTGATTGATGTTGGCTTCAATTCACCAAGTCCCAATTGCTTGTAGACAGAGTATGGTAGCAAATTCACACTTGCTCCCAAGTCTAACAAAGCTTTTCCACTACCTTTCCTCCAATCATGACTGAAATGGTAGGACATCCCGGATCTTTGTACTTCAAAGGAGACTTGCATTGTATGATAGCACTTACTTGCTCAGTCAAGAAGGCTTTCTTATTCACATTCAACCCTCTTTTGATAGTACACAAGTCCTTTAGGAATTTTGCATATGTTGGAACTTGTTTAATCATATCCAGCAATGGAATATTGACTTTCACTTGTCTCAATACTTCAAGAATTTCTGATGCATTTCTGATCCCCTTTTTCCCATGCAAAGCTTGAGGAAAAGGTGGAGAGGTGTGTTTCTTCAACATTTCTTCCTTAATAAGCTACTTTCTCCGGATTTGCATTCACTGTTGAATCATGGTCCTCTTTCCCTTCACTGATATCTTTCTTCTTTCCTTTGATTTCCTCCCTCTTCTTTGTCTCTTCTTCTTCTTCCTCTTCAACATGTGGCTTGGGTGTTGGCAACTCAACCTTTTTACCACTCCTTAGAGTGATCAAGGCTTTGACATCTCTCACCTGTGAAGATTCTCCCTCATGAGTTTCCACTTCATGGATACCCTTGGGGTTTTGGTGAGGTTGAGAAGGAAATCTACCCTTCTCTTGCACTGTGTTCAAGTTAGTGAGCCTTGAGATTGAGTATTGGAGATTATCTATCTTCTGAGATAAGTCATTTTGCATCCCATCCATCCTTTTATTCAATGTATTCTCTACACTGTCAATTCTTTGACTGAGTTGAGCATTGATGGATTTTTGGTCTCCAACAAAATCTCCCACAACCTTGCTGAGATTCACTATTGCTTGTTCAAGACTTGAAGCTTGTTGAGATGGTTGAGCCGGCTGTTGGTACTGAGGTGCTCTTGGCTTCCATGAAAAATTTGGATGGTTCCTCCAACTTGAGTTGTAAGTATTTCCATACGAAGCATTGTTATTGGGCTTGAATTGTCCAATGACATTTGCTTGATCTCCAAACATTTCCCTAGCAGCTGGAATTGTAGGGCACTCCTCCACCAAGTGTTCATAAGATTGACAAATAGGACATGGCTTTACTTGCACTGGTGTTTCAGCAACAGCTTGCACTTCATGCATCTTTTTCAGTTCTAGCTCCTCCAATCTTCTTGTCATAGCTGCAAACTTTGCTTTCATATCAACATCTTCATTCAAGGTGTACATCCCAGCCTTAGCATTGAAAGCATTCGGTTGAGACTTCATCTTCCCCACTTCTCCTTTGTTTGGTTCATCCCATCCCCTTGAAACTTCAGCCACATAACTCAAGAAATCCATAGCTTCCTCCGGATTCTTACTCATGAAATCTCCTCCACACATTGTCTCGAGGAGTTGCTTCATTGAGGAAGACATCCCATCATAGAAATAACTCACCAATAGCCATGTATCAAAACCATGGTGAGGACAAGCATTGATGGCTTCCATGTATCTTTCCCAACACTCATAGAATTTCTCATTCTCTTTAGCTGAGAAGTTTGAAATTTGCCTTTTCAAGCCATTTGTTCTGTGAGTAGGAAAAAACTTCTTGAGGAATTCAGCTTGTAAATCAGTCCAAGTACGGATACTCCTTGGCCTTAAAGAATTAAGCCAAATCTTGGCCTTATCCTTTAAAGTAAAAGGAAATAGCTTAAACCTCATCAAGTCGATTGAAGCTCCTCCTTCTTGCAATGTATTACAAATATCTTCAAATTCCTTGATATGTGCATAGGGATTCTCACTCTCCATCCCATGGAAAGTTGGTAGAAGTGGAACAATATGTGGTTTGATCACTAGCTGCTCTGTAGAGGGCACTATACATGATGGTGCACTCATACGAGGTGGATGCATGCAGTCCCTCATTGATCTAAATTCATTGGGATTGTCCTGGTGACCATGGTGACTATGTTGATCTTCAAGTGTAGCTTCCATGATATTCAAGCTCAATTCCAATTCCTTGTTATGAGGTGTTTCACGTTTCACAAGCCTTCCTCCACTATCTCGTATCCAATTTGGCATACACAACTAGTATCAACTATAACAAAAACAAAACTAAAACAAAACAAAACTACAAAAAGACTAAGATTAACTAAAACTAAATTAAAAGATATGTTAGAGTATGAACAAGTAAAAGAAATGATTAAGAGAGTTAGTAAAATGAAAGAAAAATCACCAAACTTGTGATGAAAATCACAAGTACTCTGAAATAATATCACTGTGAAGTTGGCACCTTCCCCGGCAACGAAGCCATTTGATTGTGTGCCTAGCTGGTGTACCTTGAGTTTGGTCCTCAAACAGGAGTAATCAACAAAATTTAGAACCTATATCACCATGCACTAGGATAGTCTTAGCTAATATAGCATAGTGGCTCTAGGATCATTCATTGGGAAGGGTTTTCAACTTACAACTGATACTAATTCAAAGTTGAATTGGTGCTTTTTCATTTCAAGGTTAGCTTCAAAAGAAAACATAAACTTTGGTTGAAAAAGGATTTGTTTTAAGCTAACTAAAAAGAAAGTAATGGGAATTACTTATGAAGAAAAGCGTTCCTTGGAGTTTTAGGATCACTAGGGTCAGGCTCCTCATGCAAAAACAGAGCTCCGGTCACTTGAATCTTTTCCTCGCATTAGAGAATTAACATATAGTTAATTCTCTAACCGGTGTTGTACAGATGCTTCCCTTTATGGATTTCAGCACTAATTCCCTCTCACTGATGCATCTTGCAATGGCTCGTGCCTCTCACCTAGCATTTGCCATTCAAGGTGATCATTAACCTTGGACTTCCCTTCTCAAGCTCGCAAGAGATAACTAATGGATGTCTCCTTAGAGTCCAAAAGCTTACCAAGTGTTGGCAATTCTAGAAAATCCTACCTTCAAGTCACCTCCCAAAGGCTCGCAAGAGGTAAACTAGTGCATCTCAATGAACGGAGATCACTTGCCTTACCAAGTGTTGGCCCAGGTGAATTGAAGGCGTTTTAAGTTAACTAAAAACATAGAAACCATTAACGGGTCACACTTTCTCTTCATTAATAGCTGAAACAACAAAACTACCAATTCTTGCATTCGGACCTTACCCAGCTACCTTAGCTCCAAGAGACAAAAAGTCTAGCCACTCATTCTCTGAGGAAACATCCTCAGAGCTTGTTTGGCTAGTAAGAAAAATACAATCAAATTGAGTAGGTAAGGCAGAGCAAAGCTCTGTATTTTACTTCCTTCAAAACTATACAAAAAGTTGTCTCTGAGAACAAGCTCCCGAGAGATCCTTGTAATGAAAATTACAAACAATATATATATGAGGCTTTTCACCCTTTGTTCTTGCTTAATAACTAAAGAATCCTATGATTGGTGGATTACAAGGAGAGAATGGGGATTTAGACATCAAATATCTGAAGCAAAAAATCTAAAAATGTCGGTTGCAAATATCTAGAAGCACTTAGGAGGATTTCGCAAGCATGCAAGATGGCTGCAAAATTTCGCAAGCTGAAGGACACCATTTCGCAGCCATCACCTTGTGATTTCGCAGCCAAAGGCTAATTTCGCAGCCTGCGAAATTGGCCTTCAACTTGGTGTGATTTTCTTTCAATGACTCTAACTTCTTCTTTTCAGATTCGAATCGCGCACTGTTTGAAGCGTTGGATTGCTGACTTCCCGAGCTTCAAAACGACATATAGTATGCATAAATTGAGCTCCAGGTAGTGCTTCAAAAGTGTTCAACAGTTGCTGTCCTCTTGAACTTTTCATGTTAGATTTCTCTCTTTGCTTTCTCTCCTTGCATTCATGATTTACTTATGGCAAAGGACTATAAAGCTTCAAAGCTTAAGTTCTTCATGTTAATGAGCTTCCAATTGCTTTGCCATGGATTCCATAGAACTCTCCTCAATCTTGGATTGCTTTGGTGATCAAAATACTATCAAAAACACCAAAACTTACACAATTTGAATTAGAAACGATTGTAAAGGTACTTAATATGCTAATTGAGTTAAAAGGTAATAACTACTACTCAAAAGTGTTTAAAAGAGTTAATTACAAGCTACAAAATAACACTTTTTGAGTAGTAATCAAACTTCACTGAGCTGTTTCATTGTATTGTCTCTTAACCTTGAGAGAATATTGAGTTTGTGCTAAAGTTTAGCAATGACTGTTGACCAAAACTGCGTGAGATCGTAAGCTGATCACTATATTCCCTATGGATTGGGTCACTATTGATTGGAAGTCGATAGCAAGTAGGTTATTCTCAATTAAAGGCACCATGATACACTGGGATTGATTAGTGGTGTTCCCATTAGGGATCCTTAAAGGAGATGTGTTCATTGGAAACTGATTGATCATGCAGTTCCTTAAGTGGAACTTGACATATGCTCTTTGAGAGGTAAGACATGTTAATTGAACACACAATAGGAGGATCTGTAACTCAAGGATAGTAAAGGTAGTCTTAAAAGTTTGATAGTTTTCACCTTGTTAGATTATGGACATAGTTCATTGGGAGACTGAATATAATGGATAGCAGGTCATAGACGTAAGCACTTGGTGTCTCATTGTTATTTACATAAAATACTGGAATTCAGTTGATTCTCTATAATAGGATGATGAATCAACTTTAGAACTGGATTCTGAGGGAGCCAGTATTCCTATGGGTCCCAATGGTCCCTACTCTGAGCTCATATACTTTGTTGGCATGGGTTATAAGAGTCAATTTGGCACTACGTTCACTTTTGTGCACAAGGGCGTCTTGGTAATTATGCAAGGTTGCACAAGGGTAAGTGAACAAGGTCTTTAGATTAGGCTAATTGATTAATTAGTAAACTCAATTAGGTTAATTAATCAATTATAACACATTTTTTGTTAGATTAAGTGACTTAGGCCCATGTGGGCTTAAGTCACTTAAGCCTACTTAGGAACCCTATAAATCCTCCCTAGGGGTTAGGGTTTCCATAGCTTTTGTCTTCCACCATCCAAAGAGATAGAGAGTCATAGCCTCCACCATTTTTTCATTCCCACCAAAAGTGTGTCAAGATCAAGGTTTGAGTCATCGGGCGGAAGACTTCGGGTTTATGAGACTTCTGAATCTCATCTTCATCTTCACCATGTGGATTTGATTTAGGAACATCTGAATCTAAGGTATGGTTTTCATTAGCACTTTTTGAATCCTTTTAAAGTATAAAAATGTTATTTTTCTGTTGTGCATAGGATTTAGAAAAAGCCTAGGATAGTTATGTATGTTCCTAACCTGATTCGGACTTGGGAAATGAAGAGATCTGAGTTTTTCCCTTCACTTAGCATCTTGCATCACAAAAATTTTCCAAAAGGTCAGGATGGAATTTCTTATAAATTCATCATTTCTCAAGCCAATGGGTTTCATCAATACCTCATCTTAGAATCGAAGTCAATGATAGATTGAGGGTATTTTTTCTCCTAGGAAGAATGTGTGTCGTCCTAGAGAGAAAAACAAAATTGGTGAAGGTGACTTAGATTCAGTTGTAGGATCAAGTGTCCTAGCTCAACTATTTGCTAGCTTTGATGCTTTGTATGAGAAAATTTTTGTACAGTCCACTTTGTTTTCTAAGTAGATGTCCCAACTTCAATCACATATGGAAAAAAAGTTTTTCTTTAATTGATGGACAAATGCACTAAAATATGGATCAGCTGCAAGATCTTGAAGATTTTATCCAAAAACATCTCCTTCAGTCATGTTTTTAGCAAGTTATGTTTTTGGACAGCTCACTTTTGGTTTCTGGACACTTTGCATAGTTTTGAACAGCTCACAGGTGACCTTTGTCTCTTTCAGCGACAAAAAGGGAAAGACATTATACATGGATGTTACTATATTGGATACTTGATGTTGATCATGATCAACTTTCATTTTGAAATCTTTGGCTACTTGACATGATGGTGAATGTGTGCTTGTTAACTTTGGACATATGAATGCATACTTGTTAACTTTGGATATGTGTGATCATTTTTAAATGGATATAGTTCTATGTTTGAAAGTGGATATATGTGGATATACTTGTGAAAATTCATTTGAAACGTCTAGAGATTCTTGGAAATATTGTATACAGTTAATGGTTTCTTATAGGTGCTACTAATGGTTTTTCTTGAGATTTAAGTACAAGCGTTATAGTATCTTTTAAGTGAATCAGTGAGTGGTCTTGTATGAGAGGTAGGTGGGGTTTACTTGTACTCATTCGTAGTGTGAAGGGTTTTGTCCCATAATTTCCAAAGAGAAAGATTGTGAGTGTTTAGCTAGGTTGGCAATTCTAGACAAAATTTTGAAGTGTCCCCTAACTTGGTTTTCCAATTTTTTTTTTAATTATTTGACCTTTGAAGATAAAGACTTTGGATTTGCTAAGAGACTGAGGTATGTAGCCGAGTGTGTGTTGAATGAATTCAAATCAAACTAGTTTTTCAACATGTTGGTTGCCTTGAATTATTTTAAAAAGTGTTAGGGAAACTGAGAGAAATAATTTTTGGTAAAAGTTGTAAGTTCCCCTATTTCTGGATAGATCCAAGTGCAGGAATAGATTGATCCAAATAACTTCTTTTTTAGATCGGTTTTCAGCCACCAGATTAAGGTTTTCATTCCCTTTTAAAATCAAATTTCTCATATTTCTATATTGAAAAACTACAATAGCCGTGAAAGGGAGCTCTTTATTCCTTACCATTTCGAGGTTGTTTGCATACTAAGAAAATCTCATCCAAGCTTTCAAAGAAAATTTTTAAACGGATTTTTTGAAAAGAAAAATGGGTTGATTCCTTAAGCATTCATCTCTCATTCTATCCGAGTTTGCGTAAAATCATATTTTCTTCTTGTGTTGATTCAAGAAAATGCCAAGATCAAGCTTGGTGTGGACTCCAAGTGTGCTCCAAAAGAAGAAAGTGAGAAGCTGAAAGTGAAATGTACTAGTCAAGTGGTCCGAGAAGAATTGGTTAGCTTGAGCTAGGTAAAACCTTGTAGTCAATTTTTTATTCTTCATAATGGATGTTTTCAATTGGTTGTAAGTCATGGTTTTTTATCTCTTTGGATGTTTTTTCACGTTAAAATCCAGTTTCATTTGTATTTTTCTCTCACTCTACTCTTTAATTTATTTTCAGTTTTTGATATCATTGGTTACTTGGGCATATATGTTGAATGGAAGAAATATGAGTTGAAATAAGTGTGATTATCCATGGAATATCTTCAATAATTTTTCTGTTCATTTTGGTTAATGATATTTTGTAGTAAATTGAAATGAGTTAAGGAGATAATTATTCTTTTGAATTAATTTTGAGGAATGTTGAAGCATTTGCATGTGAATTGCATTTATAAATTGTTGGGAGAATGTTGGTGCATACATACTTGCTTGTGGATTTTATGCTTTGTTGAAAATTTATTGGTAGAAAAGTTTATTGACATTGAGAAATTCTAAGGTTAGGTAATCTTTGTTGGGAATTTTTTTTTAGTTCAACAACACCTATTCATCGCCTCATCCCCTCTCTTTGGGTGTAGTATATTATTGAGATTCACTTTCCAGGTGCATCAAAGACCTTATAGGAAACTTCAAAATATCATTGATGAGCATAAAGAGAGCAAGGCAACAATAGAAACAGGAAAGCAAGAAGTAGAGGAAGATTTAATTGATATTCTTTTAAAGTTTCAAAAGCATGGAAACTTTGGATTTCCCTTAATTGTCAACAACATCAAAGCAACATACTGGTTAGTATATTACCTTTTGATTCAATATTTCTAACATTTCACTAATTTTGAAAATTATTTCATTTCATAGGTATTGAATAGGAAGAAAAAAAATTGCTTGATAATTTTCCTTTATCACAAGATGAAATCAAGCCTAACCAATATAATTTCCTTATTAATTGACTAAAATATTCTTAGGGTGCCAAAATTTTCTTAGGAACACATACTATCTGCACGCAAAAGTCAAGTAATGTCTTACACTGTTTAAAAATCTATATCAGTGCATACTCCTTTATGATTTTTCGTTGGAATGTAATGATATATTATGATATCCCACATCGGATTAGAGAGATAGTTGTTGAGACTATATATATATATATATATATGGGTTCATCTTAACCTTGTAGACGCAATTGAAAGCCATAAGGCCCTTTGGATACTAGAAGCAAATGAAACTAATATTTTTCTTCTAGATCAAATCTATCACCTTAAAAAGTCATCAAAAAAATAGTGAATGGAAATATGAATATGGTAAGAAAGTAATTTATATCTTATGGTGCTGGGGTGCAATAACGCCACTTTAAAGTCCAGGGTTGGGTAACCCAAGTGATGACTTTTAGAACAAGTCTACGGGATGTGATGTCGATGTCATAAAGGGTTTGACCTACCCTCACCGAACACCAATTAGTTTTAAGATGAAATGGTTAAAGTCTAATCCAATATATTGAATGTAAATATTTTGTTTTCAATGTAATATTAGGAAACAATAATGGTGGGTTATATATCTTGTGAAAAATATAACCATTGAAAGATGATTTGACTTAATAATAAATTGGTGAATAATGATTATATAATAGCTCAAGACCTTAAGTTAGATATGGTCATTTGCATCTCTCAATCACATTATCATTGTCTTATGTTTAACAAAAATGAGAACTAATTAGGAGTCAATTCAGGCTCTTGAAAGGCTAAGCTTTTAACTAGCCATATTGAAGTAAATAGTTATAATTGAATCCAGTCTGTAGTTTCCACAAAATGGAAAATTTATGCCACTAATATTGCTTAGGTTTTACTTGCCAGTTCTTTCAAAGTGTGTCCAATGATGTAGGAAAGAATCATTGGCATCTCCAACCTAATCTAAGGCTCATTAATTCTTTTTTAGAACATTTTTTGTGGTGAAGGCGAGGCATCATCAACAACTATATAATGGGCAATGTCAGAAATGATGAAAAAACCTCAAAGTGATGGAAAATGCACAAACTAAGGTTAGACAGATCTTTGGTGGAAAGGGTATGAGGACGAAATAGGTATTCATGAATTGAAATTCTTAAAATCAGTAGTCAAAGAAACCCTGAGGTTACACCTTACTGCCCATTTATTACTTCCAAGAGAATGTAAGGAGGGATGTAAGATAAATGGATAAGAGATACCTCTGAAGACCAAAGTCATCATTAATGCATGGGCAATTGGAAGGGATCCTTATTACTGGACCAAAGCTAAAATATTTCAACTAGAGCGATTTCTTGATAGTTTAATTGATTACAAGGGTAATAATTTTGAGTACATCTCATTTGATGCTGGAAGGAGGATATGTCCTGGCATATTGTTTGCTATACCTAACATTGAGCTGCCACTAGCAAATATGTTGTACCATTTTCACTAGGAACTTCCTTATGGAATGAAGCAAGAGGACTTAGACATGACTGAGTCATCTAGGCTGACAGTTAGAAGAAAACAAGATTTGTGTTTGATTTTCATTCCCCATAACCCTTTGCATGTTGAGTGAGACCACATAGAAGAAGAATTAGACATACAAAGGTTTGGTTTTATGTTAATTGTTGATGCTAGAGAATTTCTAATATATTGTAAAAAGATGTAATATGTTGCAAAAAAAATGTATTTGTGAACTAGAGGAAGTTGTTAAGCTTGTTAGAATTTTTTGCTTTACTAAACCATTTGACAGTGAATTGCATTTTGTGGATACATTAATTATTTCCTATAGGAAAGAGTATGTGTGTGATAGCTACAAGGAAAAGAGAGATTAATATTTGGCAAGAGAATATTGCATGAATTCGTAATATAGAGTATTTGGAGCCAGGTATGATTCTTTGTGTGTGAAGATGATCTATCAACCCATTCATATGTAGAATGTTTGCACAAGCCTATAAATTATTGCTCCGAATGAGAAGTAAAAAGAGATTGTTGTAAAATTCAAAAGATAAAAAATACTAAGAATTCTCTCAGCCATCTGGAGTTCCCTCATCAACGATAGCAAGTTTATCAACATATTATTCTTGGAATAGTTGAGTTTGAATTACCTGAAGGAATCCGATAAGGTCTCTAAGATTATTTTGACTTTGCTCATATAATTGATTTTAGCTCCAAAGATCTCTATCTCGTTAAGGAGTCAAATCATACAAATCATATGATCTATAACAAGAGTTTCTTCTATCATCTTGGTGTTCACAATAGTTTAAAGGCAACCAGTCTAGCTAACTTGCCCCTATCATCGAACGTCTTCTAGACTAAAGGGAATCTCATAATTAGTGTGGCAAGAGACGTGTTGTTGTTGCAACACCTTTTCCAAAGATACTTGGGTACAATATACTTGACCGTTTTTATCTGTTTTTTCGCACTTGTGATGACCATTCCCCTCTTGTAAGGAATGTTCATTAAGAATGGATGGGACTCCTAAGTTACCTATTTAAGCTCCTCTGATGTGAGCATTATATTCAGGTTTATTTTCCAATCAACATAGTTAGATCCAATTAATTTATTTGTTATGAGAATGAAAGTGATCGGGTTGTAAGACATGATTCTTATAACAATTAAACCATCATGTATTAATTAATTCGAGCATTCAAGGCAAGTTGGTAAAATTTAACAATAATGTAATGTTCTCAAATACTACATAAATCTATGCAAGATATCCTAGTATCATAAGGATTAAGCCTACTTTAAGTAGGTCATGATTCTTATTACTAGGTATAGACCCTTTCTAATAAATCAATTTGCGATAAACTTTGAAAGTTTCTTAAGGCAATGATTAACACGCCCTTTTAAGTTTAAATCTTTGATTATACAAGTGGGACCAGTTTAGAATTAGTTAGTGTTACCAAGTAGGATTGGTCAGTCACAGTATTAATATGTATAATCTTGTCCAAAAGAAAAGTCTATGTCCTTTGGTTCCTTGGGCCAAATCTTCTTTTGGATGGTGATAAGACCAAATCAAGATGGACTTCATCTTAGAGGCTATGAGCCTACCAATGGCCCTCTCCCACTTAATATTTTGAAAAAGAGGTTTTTTCTTTTAATATTGACTATTTTCTTGAAATAAATTTTCTACCATGAGGATTTCCAATTTATTTACTTCTCCCAAATTGGAACTTTATGCTTACAAGAAAAATTCCTTCTATAAATATTTTGAAATTAGGACGTTTTTAAGTTAAAGAATAATAATGTAATATTTGTAATATAGGATGTTAATAATTTATTTTTGTATTTAGAAATTTTAATTTTGAAGTATAAATAACAATCTTTTTTTTGTTATTATTAAATATATGTTTCCAACTAATAATAACTTAACATTTTATTTTAAAATTTTCAAACTTAAAATTTTATCTCTTTTAAAAGTTTGGATTAACATGTACAATGGATTAAGAGTTTTATGATATACCCTATATGTTGTTTTAGTTGTGTAGAAATTTTACTAAGTATAGAGAGACATGTCATTTTTAAAAGATTTAAATTTAAGATTAAAAAAAAACCAATTTTGTTGTTTTTATGTGAGTGATATTCAAAATAATTTTTCTAGATTTTTATTTTTAGTAAATTTACTTGGGCAAGTTTTTTTTCAAAGAAATTTAGTAAAAGCTATCAATTTATAACTAAAATTGAAAAATCAAATTTTGATTTACCTAGAATTAGGTTCTAAAAGTATCTTTATTATATTCAAATGGGGAGTATTCTATTAGTTGCATTGTAAACTTAAAAAATGGATATATAAATGATAAAATTAAAAATGAGGGCATTTACTTAACGCACTATTCACAACACCCACATAAACACCACATGATACCACACAACACACCTTATATAGCACACTTAACACATCTCCAACGCAGCACACATCCAATACAATGCCCCACATAGTGAACTTAACCAACCTATGCACCCAAATCACAAATAGTGCACTAACACTCCAAATTATGCACTAATCTCCAATAGCACACTCAAATTCCATTATAGCACCTCTCCAAATTAAAATAGTGCATTTCTCTTACATACTGATAACTTAAATAGTGCACTTCCTAATCAAATTATACACCTCTAAATAAACTTCAAATTGTGCACTTGAATCACAATACACCTCCAAGTAATGTTGTGCATCTCTCTGGCACACTCCAACTTAAATAGTGCACCTCTCCCAACCTAAAAAAACAAAAGAATTTTGCATTCCTTCAAATTGTGCACCCATACCCAAGCTTACTTGCATTATTTTCTCCTTTGTTTTCAATTAGTATGTTTCAATTTTGAAACTTAGTTTTTCCTCCATTAAAGAGCCCTTAACACAATTAAATGATTCTTGTTGTACCATAAATTCCATAAATTCAATTGATAAATATACCTAAAAATAACCAAAACCTCTTAAGACCAAAAATACTAAAACTAGCATTTTTTTTCATTTCATTAACTGTTGTATATCCATTCAAGTGCTTTGATACATGTTTACATATTATAACACTGATATTTCCTACTTCTATTATTATTACAAAACTCTTCTATAATCAAACTTCTCTACATGAAAAACACAGCCACACTCATCCTTAACTGGAGCTCAACCTTGAATTCTTCCAACAAGCTCCTTTAATTATACCTTAATTTGAGCAAAACCATTTTATAAAAAGGATGAACTACAACTCGATAGGAAAGGATTTAATTGTCACAAAAAATGTATAAAATTCTTATGTAAAATATTTTGCACAATTTAGAACAACAAATCATATAAATCACAAATTTTTATGGCATAAATACAGTTATATCATATCCAATAATAAATATCACATTGTATACCTTTTTTGAACAAGCTCCTTCCACAACCCACTACAATTATATATATTGACTAAAATGTAATATTTGGGTCTCACCTAGGGACATGCATCCATGCGCCATATTAATTCGCGTATGGATCTTCCTAGGGAATTTTTTAGGTCTTTCACCCTTAAGATACTTTACCCTTCTTCCGTTATGGACTCTCCACTAGGGATCATTCCCCCTATCACTTTTTACCTTTCATTCAAGCCACCCTTATCAAAGTCTTTTTCATAGGTGTATAAGTGTTTTCAACGTTTTTCCATGTTTGCTTAAGTTGTATAAGAGGTTAGTTTCAACAAGAAAATAACATATCTCACCAAAAATAGAGTATATCACACCTTGAATTAAATACTAGACATAACATACATGTTTGTTCATACTTCAGCAAGGAGTTTCAAAATAGTGTTTCAATCAAGTTTCAAAATTTGGCTTGCTAGAACTTCAGTCTTTTTTTTTCTTAAAGAAAGTTTTTCTCTCACATATTTTGATTTCAAAACCAACCAAGGTTAAGGCTTGGAGTTGTTTATTTAAAGAAGTTGTTGCCAGATGTTCCAATTTAAAACCAACTTAGTGTCCTCTAAAAATCAATTTGTCATACATATTTAGTCATTTTTTAACAAATTTTTAAAGTGGAAAATGATTGTTATTACAACCAAGTAAATCATCCAATTTTGTTGAATTCTCAACCACTCACTCAAACAAGCAATTGACTAAGCTATCAGCTTACTAACCACCAGGAAAAATCTATTAAAAAAAAAATCACTTGTTTTTAATTAGATTAACAAACTAACCAACTTCTTTAATTTATTGACCCAATCAATTAACTAAACAAACCACTATTCTTCATTAAGAAATTAAGTAAACTTAACCCATTATTAAGTTTAGGTCATCACAGATATTATGATTACATATTCTTAGGATCACTAAAAAGGACATATTGTCTCAAATCATAGTGCCTCTATTGAAAATATTTGTTGTCACTAGTCTCCATCAAAAGTGACCAATGCATAGGGAATATACAACTGTCTTAAAGTCTCACCCATAGGTCAAAGTCTAAAAAGACTTTAGCATAGAGGTGCATGGAAATATCTTCCTAAGGATCTCTAGATCTACATAACGAAAGCATATATCATATAAAAACTGTAGATCTTAGATCTAAGTGCTCAAAAAACTTTACTTATGATCTAGAATGTTCTAAGATTGATTCTAATCAGGGAAGAGTTTGGAGTAGATCTCGAATACCTCACAATCTTTCACTTGATGGCCCTCTCCTTAGACCTTGGAAAGTGAGGATGATAGAATCTTCTTAGAGGGATGGAGACTAAGGCTCCCAGTCTCTAGAAAATTGAAGAAAAAGACTGCTAAAACTAAAGTCCTAAATCCCTAAGAGGGTTTATATAGGTTTTTTTATGGACTTAAGTGACTTGAGCCCATCTTAGGCTTAAGTCACTTATCTTAATTAATTAAATAGCCCTATTGAACTCTAATTAATTAATTAACCCAATCCAGAAGGACAATTCACAAGCTATTGTAAAACTTTGCATATTTATCAAAATGCCTTTATGCATACATGTGAATAAAGAACTCAACTATCCCTTAAATAATGTGTCACAAAGGGATATGAGTTTGAGTAAGGACCATTGAGACCCATAGGAAAGTATTAGCTCCCTCAAAATCCAAGTCTGTTAACTCAACATCCCAATGTAGGGAATCCTAGATTACTCTGTTCTTTAGCCCTAGATCTCATTAAGTGCATTCAACTTTCTTAGGATTACTAGATCTTGGCAACATAAGCAAAACAAGCTTAAAATTTTTTTTTAAGATCTAGTATTCAAGTTATAGATGTGCTTACCTTAGATTTAGATGTTCCTAGATCTTTTCCTATTGGTGAAGAATAGAACAAAATTGTAAAAGATCTCATACACCTTAAGTGTTCCACTTGATGACTCATCCTTGAACTTTGGCATAAAGATGGCAAAGATCTTAAAGGGTTAGAGGCTATGGTTCTCTCTTTGGAATGTATGGTTGATAAGAGAATAAAAGAAAGCTTAAAGCCCTAAGCCCTAAGCCCTAAAAGGGTACTTATAGGTTTCAAATAAACTTAAGTGACCCAAGCCTAAAAAGGGTCCTAATTGATTAATTAGCTTAATTGGGATCCAACTAATCAATTAATCCAATCCAAGGAGACCATCCAATAACCCTAGTGCAACCTTGTATATTTACCAAAATTCCCTTAAGCACATAAATGAACTAAGAACCAATCTAACCCTCATAAATTGTGTCATTGAGGGATATGAGCTTAAATGGGGACAATTGGGACCTATAAGATAGTACTGGCTCTCTCATAATCTAATTCCAAAGTTGAATCAACATCCTATTATAGTGAGTCAACTACACTCCAATACCCTATATATATTACAACGAGATGATGTGTTTGAGTATGTGACTTGTTATTCGTTATACACAGTCTTCCCATGAACTAATGTCCATTATTTAACAAGGCAAATGTTGATAACATCTTAAGATTACTTTTACCATACTTGACTTACAAATCCTCTTATTATGTGGTCAACTGAAATGTTCTACCTCACAAAGAGCCTATGTCAAGTTCCACTTAAGGAACTACTATTGTCGTGGTTTACCTTAACACATTTCCTTAGGATTACCCAAGAGAACACATTGTATCAAACTTCATAAGATATCATGGTGCCTCTATTAAGAATACCTATTACCACCAACTTTCATCCATAGTGATCCAATCCATAAGGAATATATGACCACATTTACTTGTAAGTTAAAGCCACTTTAAACTTTGAAACAAGCTCAGTACTCTCTAAGATTGATAACAATCACCTCATTAGATTACAAACATTTGTTCATGTGGAGGTTGCATTCAATCGTTAGTAGGTCATGAATTTAATTTTTCTATAACAATCTAATATCATAAGATACTAGAGTGCAGTTGACTCTTTGTTATGGGTGTTAAAATAGAATCCTTAAAAGTATGACATGATATAGTAAACTTCGATTTATTATTTATTTAATATAATTCCAGTTTCACTTTTATCTATCATATTCCATGCATTATATCTTATGAGCATTCTAGCATGGCATCTTTTGCATTATACCTAACTCGAGTGCATTAGGAGTTGCACATAAGATCCAAGTCGTGGGTTACCTACAAATAGATTATTCATTCATAGTCAATTCATGGACTTAAGCAATCCATTTGAGGTTGTAGTGCACTACCTCCTAAATGGTGAGATGATTAGTCTTAGTCATCGAGATGGGTTTCTCATGGCGAGTACACCGGTATGTACGGTTACATATTAGATAGGACCTATAGTGAGTCACTATCAGATAGTCATAATTCATCAAGATATTATAATGTATCCAAATTTGTTACATCATACCATGTTTTTAAAGGCTCTATCCTAACACATCCTAGCAAGCTAACTTACCCTTATCACCAAACATCTATTGTAGGCTAAAGAAAACATCATAGGTTTAACATGAATCATATGTTGTTGTTACAACACATTATCAAAAGATCCAAAATGCATTGTTGGGTTTATATTCCAATTTAAATAAATGCATTCATTTCAATTTATATGCACATGCATATATAAAGGCATTCACAAAAGGAAAGAAAATAAAGATATCCTCATGGCAAGGGATCTGTGATAGAAATTTTGGTAACGTCCAACCAAATAACCACCAAACTTGTTGCCATAAAGAGCCAATGAACAAGCTTGAAAAAATGTAATCCAAAGACAACCTAAAAGAAGATTGAATTCAATTCTGATTTTAATATTGCCCTTTATGTAGTCTTGCTTTAATTGGTCATACCTCCCTCATTTCAACTCCAATTTGCAAACCTTTGAAGCATTGGATTCTTGACTTCTTAATTTAAACCATATATGGCTTGCACCATGAAACTCATGGGAGACTACTTTAAATTCCATTTAAAGTTAAGGTGGCATACTCCAAAATTACAGCAACTCATGGCTGCTATGATTGGGTCATGCTACTTTCCTCTCATCTTTTTGCTTCAATTTTGATGGAAAAAAATCCATCCTTTTGTTGCCTAGATTAATTCAAGATTATCCCAAGCATGATCCTTACCTTTGTTGCCATCTCAAAACTATGATTTAATCTATAAACATCCCATAATACAATTTACACAAATTCTCTAGAAATAATAATAATAATAATACATCTCACAATAGAGTTTACATCAATTCTTTGGAAATAATAATAAGAGAACAAAAAACACTATGCTCCCTCAACAAAGATTAGAACCAATCTAAAAAGATAAATAAAACATTCACAAGAAAGTGATTTATGCATTCATTCATCTCTTTTAAGCCATGGGATTATCTAGAATCTTGAAAAAACGAGTTAGTACACCATAGAAAGGATTTAACATGCTATTCTTTAAATCTAAAGGCTCTGATACCAGTTATTGGGAAACAATCCTTGGATCTAAATTAAAGAACTCATGCAACTAAGATCTTAGGCACGACGAAACATGCCTAATTTTTCAAAAAATTACTCTAAGGTGTTCTTAGAAAATATACTTTTGGATTTGGATTTTTCCAAATCTTTTTTCCAATTCACAACAGAAATCTCAAATACCACACGATCTTCCACCTAATGACTCCATCTTAGATCTTGGCAATGTGGAAGTGTGGACTTCTTTCTAAAGAGAGAGGTGGCTAGGGTTTCTTTCCAAACAAAGTGGAAGATAATAGTTCGTTTAACCTGATTATATAGACTCTCAATTGGGCTTAATTGACTAAGGTTCATCCCATGGGTTTAAGTCATTTAATCTAGCCTTAATGGGTTATATTTAATAATTAACTTAATAAACTCTAATTAATAAAATAGCCCAAATAGAAACATACAGTCGCTAAGTGATAAACACTCATGTTTATGCTTATGCACATAATTAAGTATAAAAACTTTCATAAAAAGAAATGTCATCAAAGAATGTAAGCATGAGCAAGGACCAGCGACATGCATAGGAAAATATTGACTCCCTCAAAACCAAAGTTTGAAGTTGACTTAACATGCCATTAAAAAAAGTCAACTACACTTGACTATCCTATGATGTTAAGCCTTTATGGGAAAGTAAGTTATGACATCCCACATAGCATGGGCAGTAGAAGTTCTTGAGATTCATAAAGGGTGATGATGCCTCTGAAATGGTTGAATGTGTTTTAAAGCTATCAAAGCGACCGTGAAGGCTGTGGGTTAGAAGTAGGCAACATCTACCCGATATTGATAGGTCATGATGGATGTTACGATGTCTCGCATTACTTAGGGAGGAGCAATTCTTAACATTTATAAGGGTAATGTCTTTGAATTGGTGAATGCGTTTTAAAGTTTAGAAGGTGATCATAAAGTCTATAGGTTAAAAGCAAACAATATCCACTCAATGTTAACAGGTCATGATAGGTGGTATCAAAGCCAATCCTTAATCAAAAAATATGTAGAGATAGCTACACCTCGTTAGCCAAGGGTTGAGGGGGACATTTGGCCTATATGGGAGGATGAGTTATAACGTCCCATATCACTTGGGGAGGAGAAATTCCTATCATTCATAAGGGATAACACAAACTTTGAATTTACTAGCTAATCCCCTAAAAAAATAAATTCAACTCATGTGCCCAAGATTTGAGTCGGTAGGTAATGATTTATTCAAAACTCCATTAAACATAACACTCAAAGTCATTTGTAATACAATCCAAGCAAACGTAGTTGCAGTTATCATGTAACAAGGAATTTTTCAATGACAAGGAATTCATGCAAGCATCATGATCGTAATCCTTGATTATTGTAATCATTATCATAAAAAAATAATAAATAAATAAACCATCATACACACACACCAGCTATCATAAGGATTGAAAATCAATCATTATGACACATTATGCAATGGTATCTAGTAATAAACTTCGAAAGCTTTAGAAGTTTAAAATTATATGATGACCCTTTATGCACCAGGATTAAATCATTACCACCTAAAAGTGAGACATGAGTCTTTAATATAAATACCTTCACGTCTTTTATAATTCACACTTTATTTTTGTGATTCTCATAGCATAAGTTAAGACCTTGATTTAATACTTATATTATCATTTGTACCTCTTCTTGTTATAAAACTAACTTATATTTGATATATAATTTGTAATAATCATACAATGCGTATTCATCCATCCTTATATATACACACAAAATGTAAATTTAAACCCCCAAAAGCTCATTTTAGACGTACACAATTTGAATAATTTTATGAAAGGAGAGTCTAACTTAAATCTAACAATAATAACAAACAAATTAGGATAATATCTTGTGAAAATTTCTTCTTTTTTAAGATTGCTTCGTTAAAATCACAGTTATAACTTTAAGAGTCTATTTGAAAACATTTCTAACATTTTTAACACTTGAATGATAAAAAAATTTAAGTATTAAAAAAGTAATAAATACTTCCTAAAATCATTGTCAAACAGATTCTTAACTTCTATAAAAGGAATCCCAAAACGATGGCATAATATTTAGAAATCACAAACAGTTAAAATATACAAACACAACTTCGTACAAAGGTATAATATCCACTTAACCACATACTACAAACTTATATCTAATTGTTCCACCAGAACACCTCCAAAACGGCAGACAAGTCTGAATTAAGGAGTTGGTGGTGGGGGGGGAGACCTTGACAATTCCTGGCCACTCCAGATACCCCAAATATAGATGATTACAAACAGTGTCTTTTACAATGCTTTCTTGTTTCTTTTCTTTCTTTCTTTCTTTCTTTTTTTCATGTAATAAGTCAATTCTAACACAATTAAAGCCAATCTACAAATACGCAACTGCCATTAAAACTCATCATGATTATGCCAATAACAGCTTGTGCATAGCATGCAATTGATTCAAATCAGTGGACTGCAGAGACATCTGTACAGCTCCTCAGTTTTCTTCTCACATCTGGAACCTGTTAGTGGTAAACACCTGAATGAGGCAGGAGAAAACTGTTTGTACTTTCTGAGAGTGCCGCAGCCAACATACTCTTTAATACCATCTGCAACTGACTCCAAAATTTAGAAAGGACTTCAGAATTGAGGTTTCTTAAGGAATCTGAGATTGTTTCCCCAGATATGTAGTCCATCAGAAGCGGGAGGAGGCTGGGATTCACATCTGAAACAAAACTAGTTTATTATTATTTCCATGGATTTGATATAATTAAACTAATTACACAACATTCAGCGGGAAAAAATGAGGCAAGTAATCATGCTTCATATTTACAAATTATCCAATGGACACTCTTCCTCCAGGAAGTAGGTCTACTAATCAAGGTTGACAACTTTTGTATTGTGTAACATGGTTTTCAGTATCCACTAGGTCATTATAGAAAAGGGCCTTAGCATCAACATCGTTTTGATAATATAACTCATTATTGGTTAATACATTGATAACCAAGAATAACACATGATGGAAAAGAAAAAAAAAAGACAAACGAAGAAAGGTAGAAGATTACCACAAGTTCTAAAAAGACAACCCCAGCACACAAGTTACTTGTCACCTACAACAGTAATGAAATTCAAAATGAAGATGTTCTCACTCCTCAATACCCAAGGGAAAGAATGAATTCTTAGTGGGCTCTTTTCAAAATTTGAAAATCAGAAGCTCCTCTTCCCAACAAAATCTGGGCATCTGAACGCATCTTATCCCTCCCTATCTTAGATCACCTTACCCTGAGGCAAAGCTTAGGGCCCCACAATTCTTTAGCTACACCAGTGGGAAGGTGATTTCCAGATTTTCCACTTATGAAATTTGGAAGAACCCCCCACTCATTTTAATCAAGAAAGGTTCTTTTGCAGCTGTATGAAAACAGAAGGCCATTTTTGAGGAGCCAGAGAACCCCATACCTCAACCCATGGAAGAATCCTTGAATCACACTTTCTTAGACACCCAAATGTCATTACATCCTTCCCTCCCTCTTTTCCCTAGGCCCCATGGATCTCTTCCTTCAGTAAGTTCAGCACCTCCAGCTCTCAGTTTTGGGAATCCTCGACAAACCTAGGGGTCTAAGTTCTTGTGCCTTTGGCATCAGCTTTCTTGTTATATGAAGGGCGGTGGTGCAGGCGGAAAGGGAGGCCTTTTGGAAGCAAATTATAAGTGGTAAATATGAGGTTGGGTTATGGAAAGCCATAAGCAAATTGTGGGAGACTGTTAACAGTAGAGTCTCCTTTTTTGTGGGCAACAAGAGGAGGGTAAAGTTTTGGAAGGATAAGTGGTGTGGTAATGAGCCTTTGTGTGTTTCTTTTCTGTCCTTATTTGCCTTAGCTAGTTCAAAGGAGGTATGGGTGGCAGATTCACAGAATCAGTCTAATATTAGAGGTTATTGGACTACTAACTTCTCTAGACATTTAAACGATTGGGAGATTGAGATTGTGGAGTGTTTCCTCTCAAGGCTTCAAGAAAGGGTGGTGAATGAGAATGGGAGAAGATAAGATGATCTAGTTGGAGACAAAGAGTGGTTCTTTCGCTATAAAGTCCCTTTACACTTTCCTTGAGCTTGGGAGTTCAGCCCCTTTCCCATATGTTATTGTTTGGAACTTGTGGATTCCACCTAAGGCAAGCTGTTTTGCTAGGGAGGAGGCGTGGTGGTAAAGCTCTGACTTAATCGCTTTCAAAGGAGAGGGTGGTTCCTAGCTTATAGATGCTTCCTTTATCATATCTAGGAGGAATTGATTGACCACATCTTGTACATTGTGGCAAGGCTTTGTAGCAGATTTTGTTCTGTCTTTTTCGTGTTATCTTCCTCCATAAGAGAGACCCTATTAGGATGGCATGAGTCCTTTGTTGGAAGGAAATGAAAAAAGGTGTAGGGAGCAGCTCCTTTGTGCCTCCTTTGAACAATTAGGAAAGAGAGAAATAGAAGATTGTTTGAAAACGAGGAGCTTTCCAACACAGACTGAAAGTTGTGTCTTTTGTTTGTCTTGGCGATGTCGTCATTAGCTGAAGGCAATTCTTATTGACGTTCATTGATTAGTTAGAATTTCATTAATAGAGGGAGTAGATTTTTGTTTGTCCCTTTCCCTTTTCTAACGTCTTTCGACGACCATTGTAGAGACGCCCTTTTAATACAGTCTTTATTTGCCTATAAAAAATTGATGTTTACATCATATTGTCTTAAAGATTTTTCTCAGCATCGTATGAAAATAACAGACTAACATAAAGTTTTTCATGTACAATTGTAGTAAATACAGTAATAACACTTACACCTTATCAAATTGAAAGATTACAATTAAATTATTTCTCCAATTACAATTAACAATGTATTACTATAGATGACTCATCTCTAAGAGAAGGATAGTTTTGTGGCAAGCTGCGAGTATCGCTCTAATTCGGGTTGTGTAGTGGGAAAGAAACGCAAGGATTTTCGAGGATACAAGAATTAGATTTCTTTGGGACTCGTATTGTTTTCCTTGCTTCCTTTGGGCTTTCTGTTCAAGGCATTTTAAGGGGAATCTTATATGATTCAACTGGATTGGATAGCGGTGTGTACTCCATAAGGATTGGTTCTTAGTGGGAGTTCGTTTGTTTTATGTGTATTTTCCTGTAATTTAGTTGTCTTTGGTGGGAGGATTTCTCATCCTTCTTCTTGTACTTCTTTTTTCTATTAATATATCTTTGTGTCGTTTCCAATCAAAAAAAAAAATTATAGATGACTCATCTTATGGTGTTTATATTTAGTCTTAATTTATTTTTCTTTAATGTCGAATCCAAGTACTTGCACTCATAGTTGAGATCCTTTTCAACTGAATCCCCATGTTTTCAGATGTTGGGATACAAAGGATCCAACACCTAGACATACTGTTAGCCTAAACACTGTACATAAACCATGTAAATAGGTACATCTATTTAAGCTCTAATTCCATTATTTGAAAGGTCATAGTCCTAGGAAAAGAATTAGAATCCTAATCATTATAATATAGATCAGATTTTTTTTTTCCTCATGGTTCCTGTGGCTGTTCAGGATTTTTCCAGGATTCATGTTATTGTTGTAGAAGTCTTATATTTGGGACTATCACTCAGTCATCAGCGGTGGCTGAAGTTGGCTAAGAGGAGTGTTATATTATAGATTTTTACTTGGGATGTCTACTCTCCTCGACCGTTCAGAGGCTTAAGGTGGATCTTTTGTATATTTGTTCTTCCTTTCTAGTATAATTTTGGTTCTTTTGAAGGATTCCATCCCATGGATGTTTTTTTTATAAGTATTGTGTTTCTATTAAGAAAAAAGAATATAAATTGAACTATAGCAAAGCCCCAATAAATTTAGCATTCTTAAATTTCAGGTAAAGATGTTGAAGAGCTTTCTATTTGGGATTGAAAAATTAGGCACATACTGGTATTGAGCCATACACATATCAATGTACCATCCTAGTTATAATGAGAAACAAATTTGGGCATGCATAGCAATTGAGAAGGAAATCCTAATATAAGCTATTTTCATGTTGGAGAACAAAAAAGTGGAAGAATACGGCTTCGAGTGAAAATGTGAAAGACGTAGTGAAAGAGCTGATGCTCTCATCCAGGATGGTCAGCGTAGGTGGGCATGATGCGTCTTTGGGCCATAAAGTCTTGTAGACTTTTGCCAATTCTCTTGCCAAGAAGCAAATAACTGCTTGATCCTTTGGAGAGGCTGTTTCACTTTCAACAATTGCTTCCAATGAGGACTCCAAAACTTCAACACAATCTCTTGGTAGAAGCAGCTGGAAATAATGCATATGCAGCCTCCTGTTGCGCGACTTCACCTAGTGATTCATAGCAAAGACAAAGTTTCCTATGGATAAATTAGGCTGAGATCTCATGTTCCTTATATCTTTCCTAACTCGTTAACTAGAACTAGTAATATTGTACATCTTCAAAGGCTCTTTTTTCATACCTGGCAACTGATCTTCTCTTGCTAAAAACAAATGCAAAGCCGCACATAAGTATGAGCAGTTTGTGTATATACTTCATTCCTCAAGCTGCTTGCTTCAGAATCAGCCTCTTCAGTAATAGCACTCAGTTCTGCTTTTGCTGCTCCATAGTATCTAAGTGATTCCCTGTATTCCAGTTTGGCAGTCTCAAGAGCTTGGTTATATGCATCATGGAAAATTGCATGTACTTTGAGACCTTCTATCTTTGATACCATCTCTTCAGCCAATGCACGCCTGCCATGGCCCAGATTACAGTTAATTAATATAATGTTCATATGGTTCACAACCACTTTTGATGCATTTTGGTTCTAACAAGCACTCAGTTTTCCAGTTTCCTTTTTTAGCCTGCTTCGACCCAGTTCATTGCAAACCCATCCTTTCTTTTTAATTACAGACTGTAGTTCTGCTGAACCAGTAGGTAGCTCACCCAATGCTCTTATGGCTTCTTCATAACAGCTTAGAGCAGCTGAAAGATTGTAATCTGCATCTCCAACTACAGGACCCCCAAAGTATTTGAATATTCCACCATTTTTTGTCTTGGGTGTTTCTCCAAGAGCATTTTTAGGTTGATCTGCCATCTTAAACTGTGCATCATGAATTTCATAGGTACTCTCAACTCTTTTACGGTTAGCAGCTTCCAAGGTTTTTACTCTGAGCTTGTCTGTAATTATATGAGAAGCTTCTGCAATGGCGCCATCATCTCTGTCATGCCGCAAGCATTGACTTTCAGAACTTCTTCTATTATCCACTTTGTGATGAATGAGATCCCCATCAGGTTTTTCCAAATGTGAGTAGGGAGCACTCTTGGAATATGATCTTTTACTCAGTTTTCTGCCATAAACAAAGGGAAGTGTATCTCCACTGCTACTGCTTGCACTGCTGCCACTGCTGGCCCTATCATTCTGGCAGCTGCAGTTAACCAAGGAACATGAACTACAGTTCTGCTTATACTGTCCCAGCTTCTTCTTAAGTCTTTTGACTTCCTTCATAACTTCTGATGACATTCTTAATTCCCCACTACAAGGCTTCCTCTCTGCTTGTATTGAGATCTCTGTACCCCTTATCATATGAAACTCAACATACACATCACCAACTAGTGTCCACGCCTTGGCCCAGAAGAGATAAGTAGAAGAAAACCGGTCAAAAGTAAGACCGTCATCACTAGAACTAGATTTCAGCCTCTCTCTTCTATCATTGAGTTCGGTCTGGGATGGAGAGGTGCTAACCATTGATGAAATAAATATTGTATCCCCAAGATGCCGAGGCATTGATCCATAAACAGCACATGCTAATTCTACAACCTTCAAAGTTTGATGCAACTGACCATCCTCCTTATAAGCTTGTCCAAGGGCCAAATAAGATTCTCCGAGTAAAAGAACAAGTTTCCACAGCTTATGGTCAAGCTTCGTTGTTGGAAGCCACTCCCGAATATCACAAACTTCTATACAGTCAGCATCACCACAAGCACAGACAGAAAAATTTACAGATGAAGGTGATCTATCATGAATTCTGCCACCATGTTCTCCATTTTCTGGTTCAGTGCTCTTCAGTTGGCGCTTCCATCTAAGGGACTTAATTGCTTGGGAAACATGATGTACAGCAGCTAACTTAGAAGAGATTGGATCAGCAACAGATTGAACCACATGAGCAGAAGTCACTGCAAAGTTCTCATCATCTATGGAATTCAACACAACCCCTTGATCACCCATTGCTGTGTCACCTGATGCTATCAATTTTTTGGAAGCAGATATGTTTTCTTCCAAAGTCATCTTTGAAGAAACTTCAGATATTGTATCTTGAAAATAAGTTCCTTCTTCACTTGGTTCATCCTCTGGAATGAGGGATGGGATGTCTCCATGGATAATTGATTCAGAAATACTACTAACAAGATCCAGTGGTTCTTCTTCGGCATCAGTAACTGTAATGTCAGATTCCACAGGAAGGCCTTCAGATGTTAAATCCAGCTCTTCTTCATAATTCAAAATGAGTCTTGCAAATTGTTCATGAGCAAATGCACGAACAACCTAAACAGCATAATTCTGGTAGTTAATTACATTTCTCTTGCTGTTCCTCAACAGAACTAAAAATAGAGAAAGAAAGACAACAAGACAATCATGTTACGAAATGTTATTCTGGAAAACATGGTTACCCGAAGATCTGGCCGATCCAAGAAGTCAAAGCATTTCTTTGAAGAATCTGCACACTAGCTTGCCCTATTGTTAGAGCCTGCACCAAACCCAAACTGTCCATTAGTGCACAATTTAGAGAATAGATTGCATATTAAAGAACTAAATTGTTTTCAGACAATGGAGAGTGAGCCTATGAGCAATTTCGGTAAGGAGAGTCCCAGTGAAGGTAAGGAATCCTTCTCTCTATGCCCAGGATGGCAGAGATAGACTATCATTCACAATATTTGGAAGAATGGTTTCTTGGGAATTTGAACAATAAGATCAATAAAGTTGAAGTTTCATCTTCCCAGCACTTTTATAGGAGCTGAAATATGAAGTAAAGACAAGAGTAAGGTTCTTACAAGTTAAAAAGGATAAATATAGGTGTGTACCAAATATTAGGAAAGAAAACACAAAGCAAAAACATGTAGTAAACCCAGTAGCCAGGATTGCTTGCAGTTTTTCCTGAAGGAAATCAAAACAGAAAGGGCCATTTTGTTTGGCAACATGTGGATGAATAAGCAGGTGTACCATCCTCAGAAACAACCCTTGAAGCAGCAAATATTATCATCCGTTTTCAAACTCATAGCCTGACAACACATTTTGGATGAAACAGATGGCTTCAGGCACACTTGCCATGACATATGTCAAGCCAAGCTCAAGCCAAGTAATGGAGTGACTGTCAAAATGAAAAGAAATAAAAACAAAATATTAAAAATAAAAAAAAACAGAATAAGGATTTATGCATGACAGGGAAAACATAATATGACATGGAAAAGGTCGCTCACATAAAGTCTGGATGGTAACAAGGGACCAGTCTTCATGAAAAGTACCGAATGTATCTGCCAATAGTTAGCTAGGTCACCTGTCTAGTGACTCCCATACAATGCAAACTACAGCAACATTTCTTCATTACTGAATAGAAGCAAGTCACTGCCAGGAGCATACGAAAGTTGTGAAATTGCCAAAATACAACCTCGAAAACCCATCAGTTACAACTCTTTCGATATTTCTTCAGAGTCTTGTACGAGTACCTAGGGCTTTTCACCAACTTGTGAAGCTTTTAACAGAATCATGCCCATTACTCTCTATTGTTTTGGCTTCCAGAAAAGTTGCCCTGTTTTGACATGTGAGTACTCTGGACAGTTGAATCTTCCTTTTGAGAACATCATCAAACCGGTTCAAAAAACTGGGATGTAACACTTGTGCGGATAATCAGAGATTCAAGACCAGATCTCCCGCCCTGCACGGAAACGCCCAGGAAGAACCTCAATGAGTTTGGTTGTCTCTGACTGGGAATTATGAGTAGGTGACAATCACAAGCCTCCATTCTAATGAAATGGCATGGCGAGTTCAAAAATAAGACTGATCGCACATTTTTGACTGATTAATGTTCTTCTAACAAATTTTTTCTCCGTCTTTCAATACCAGGGCCTGGATTCACAAAATTTGGAAAGATAATAATTCTGACAGCATGATAATGGAGCATATGATCACACAAAATCAATAACCCAGTATTTAGAACAAGAGGCTGCCAATAGATGAACTGCAATTGACAGTTGAGCTTGGAATATGGCATCTAAATATCTGCTTCGTATGTCATGGAGGCAATCACATCTATATCATCTCTAATATCCAACCAGAACAAGCAAGGGCTTCACCTTTACTATAAGGTTTGATTTAAGCAACCCTTTCCAGGAAATACTGCCCAAGTATAATCACGCAAAAGTTACCCTCAGATATTACATCTCAGAGGAAAAGAAAGCGGAGAAGGGGACCATTGTTTTAGTTAAAAACTTCAATTAGAAGTGAAAATCAGACATCATCTTAGTTTGCAGTGAAAAAATCTAAGCTATTTCGGTCTATTTACTGAGTTCACTCAATGTTCTTAAACTCGTAGAACTACATTTAAGGGTATTTAAGAGGAGATAGGAGGGTCCTACAGGATATAAATCTTTCACCATAGTGGCCATGATGTACTGTCTCTAGACATAAGCTTGAAAGCTTAAAATTAAAACATGTTGATTCATCTGTACACTCAGGGTTGAAATACCACAAACCAAATAAATGACAAATTCAAGGTGTAATGGGACTAGACTCTCAATTAATTAACATTAACACCATAGTATATCTATAATCACACTTAAGTTCTGTAATCATAGTTGTTTTGGATATTAGTGTTGAGGCTGTTGTTTCAGACCTTGAGATGTGTTAAGGACCCATAACCTTTTGGTTCACTAAAACATTGCCATGGGATAAAAAAACTTACTCTTATATCACCTAATAGTTTGCCCCTGATCAATGACCAAGGTTAGGATGAAGGAGCTTGCGTGTCAGGCTTCGTTTTAAAGGTGGCAAACCATGCGAATAGCACTGAAGTGGAGAGAGGAAAACTGAGAAAACTAGCAAAAGCACAACTAAGGAAGAAGAAACTCAAATTTTTCCAAATCTTGTACAAGAGATCCGTTACTCTTTGTGAAAGGAAGACTATGTGGGTTGGAAGAAAAACTCATACTCATACAGAAACCCTTGTGCTATTTCTCAATTGCTAGCTACTTGTGGCTATCCTTGGCCCCCAGATTATGGATTTTCCACGCAATTTCCCACAAGTCTCTCGTGTGTGTCTTGGCTTATTGCAATATCATAATCAGTCTTCCTTTTCTACAATCTTTTGAAAGTCCAAGACTGTTGTCCTAAACTATTATGGATGTGTTGAGTCTTGAGAAGTTGGGTCCATCATGACAACCCTTCCAAATGCTTCCTAAATGCACATAAGAGTAGCTTCACATAGATGGAATGATCTTTACTAGTATTTTAACCTCTTACCTGGATCATGTATCATTCATAGATCTATGCAAGCTCTTCCCTCTAGACAGTATATTTATGAAACATCATCCCAAGCCCTACGAGGAGAACATAAAAAGCATGTCAATTTCTAGCAGCATTGATTCAGCAGGGCCAAAACAGTAATATGGAGTTTGTAGTTGGACAGTGTTTAGTAGTTGCACCGATCCAACATGTGTTTCTCCTCCTTTCATTCATTAATTAATATTTAATCAGAAACAAGAGGTGTATTATTATTAATAAAGAGTTCATGTTAGGATGAGGAATCCTCCAAATAAAACAAACTTGATCAAACAAAGAACTCTACGACTATACAAGGGATATATACCAAAGATAGATTCATAAAAATTTATAAAGATTTCATCTCTTCAGAACCCGGTTAAGCTCTCTTATTGTAGGTCTACTTCTATGGTGTTACACACGCGATACCAATCGAGTTGAATGGCATTTTAGAGGATGCTTTAAAGTTTGCTAGTATATGAGGCCCAAAAAGAAGAAAAGAAGTTATGGTAAATCTCATAACATCTCTGACATCCTCCATTGATCCTCAAGATCCTAGCATTTCTCCCCTGCCATACGAGTCGATACAAAGTGAGAAGCAATTCTTCTACAAGGTCTTGTTCTCTAATGGAGTTCCCTAACCCCATAATATGCAAATAATCAACATGTCACACAAAACTCTAGGCTCAACTGATCCATTTTGCCTATTTAGAATATTTATACAATGACCCCAAAGTCATCACAACAATGTAGAAAGAGATGGTTATCGTCTCTCACACTCCCCGCATACATGGGATGTTCAACTAGAATTAAGGGCTTTGAAGGTTTTCTTCAACTGTAAAACATATCATTGCATTTACCTCTTATGTGCAAACAAGTAAAGCTTGACCTTTAAGATGGAGCTTAGTTTTCATAAATAATTTGGCTAGATGGAAAAGACTAACTCTGATATGTTAAACTAAGATGAAGAATAAGATTTTACGGAAAAATAACTTGAAAAAGATAGTTCCAGGCTCTGGATATGGGATGAAATGGAGACAAGTGTATGCGAGTAAGAGAGGTTCTGAGTTTTTAAATAAAAGATCCTCATCTACAAAACTATGAGGTTGAGATAAAAATTAAGGTTCCACGAAAGGTGGAAGAACTACCGGATAATGAAATAGAGGATTTTCTATTTGTAAAGACTTGAAATTAAGACTTGACAACGAATTTTTTGTCCAATCACACAAAGAAGTGTGTGAAAAACATAATTGGAAAACATAAGCATGGCTTTCAAGGGCACCAATTGTGCCATCTGACTGTATTATTGATGTATCACCTATTTTAGGATGTTCCCATAAATACTTAAAATAATATAAATGCCAAAGGGCAATAATTTTCCTAGGGAAGAACCTTACCTATCAAAAAGAAAGAAAAAAAACTTCCTAGTGAACCTCCATACACTTCCGCTAAAGAGCACGATTTCCTCAAAGAAATTTTCTAAAATCAAATCTCCAAACTCTTAACGCATACACACTAGGTCCCAACCAGTACTAACCATAAAAATATCTCTTTGCAATTTTTAATTTTTGATCTATTGATATTCGGAATTTTGAAAGGGATAAAAGATGGTGAGATAAGCAAGACAAATTAGAGTTTTCTACTTAAAGAAAAAATTTTTTTTTTTCCACCTATCCAATCTCCTCGAGATTCCTTATCACAGACTCTAAAAAAAGGTGTTTTGCTTTCGGATTTTCCTTAATGGAAAGACCAAGTACAACTAAAAGTCAATCAGAGACTGTACTTCAGTAATCAAAGCATCTTAAGCTAATCTTAACTTGTGTTTGAATACTCAGAAAGAGTGTTCTTGCTTATATTGATCTAAGCCTTGATAAACGCCCATAAACTAGTAAATATTAGCTTGGGAGTTTTGCACATCTTCACAAGAAATTGTAGAGGGAAAGATAAAGCATCTGCAATTGTAATGAAGACACTCTTAATCCTATTTTTAACCATAGTGAAAACCCTAGATAAGCACTCTCAAAACATTCTCCTTAAAACATCAAGTTGCAATGGCAAAGAATACAGGGAAAGAGGATCTCATGTCTTAAGCTCTTCTAAGTTGCTTTAACTAACCTTTTGTGTTTCTATCTCACTAAGACCTGCAAACCTGTCAAGGATGAAGCATCCCTCATCCCAAAACATCCATTGTGAATTTCCCTTTTGCTCTGAAGTAATAGTCTAAAACACCTAATCTACATCGTTATGGCCTTTTCAAAATCAATTTTGAAGACTAACCTTAACACTCCTTATCTCTTTTCTCATCACCAAAATCATTAGCATCAAAATATGCATCAAAATCTGCCTCAACTCACCAAACTCTTGGGACCAGAAGATGGTAACTGAAGACCTCTTTGTATAGCGCCTAATAAGGGCTACTTAGTATGATCTTATACAAAACTTGTGACCAGGCTAATAAGGTTTTAATTTCTGAGATTTTGCCGTTTTGACTCTTTTTTTTGGCCAGACAATGAAGGTAGCATTGTGGTGCTTTGGGTTTATTACCCATTATTGTGAAAACTTAAGACACTCTAAGAGATCATCTCAATCACATTCCAACACTTCTTGATGGCCTACAATGGGTGATCCATTAGGCTAAGAGTCTTTTTCTCATAGTTTAACTAAATATATGCATTGTGAATCTCTTTTCTCTGAGAAAAAAGGCAGCCTACCATGAACACTTGCTGAATGGAAGTTCTAAGTATAATTTCCAAAAAAAATGCATTTATCGTCAATGTTTTTTTAATGTTATTAGAATCACTACTTCGAAAACAATAACTTTACTAAATTTCTTATACTCGCTACCATAGCCACCCCAATGGAACACTTTTGCAGTCCCTTAATCTTATCTATTTGACCCTAGGCTTTTTGCCTACAAACGTACCATTTCTTATTAACAACAAATCTTCAATTTTCCGCCTTTCCTTAAGGTCCTCACTATTGAAAGTTAAGGAGTTCAATTCCCCTTTGTTGCTCCCTGCATTAAACGCTAACAAATTTCTATGAGATGTTTTTCTTTTCTCCTTTAAATCTCCAAAAGACACTTATTCTATCTTTCAAGCTTTAATTTGATAAATCGTAACTTTTTCATGAATTTAATACTTTCGCATCCTACAACCTAATCTCATTCCACCGAACCAAATCTTTCATTGAAATTTTGGGTGTAGAACCACATGTTTTCAACCTAACGAGTTGTCCCATTAAAAGGATTGGTGGTCCTAAACAATCAAACAATGATCAATAGGTCATATGGGGAGCACTTCTTGGATGCTTTTGGGAGACCTTGTACACTCATTTGAATTTAAAAAATATATCCAACTTCTTGCAAACAAGGAGTTGTTGCTGTTTTGACCATGTGAAAGACGTGTTTCTAAGAGAAGGAGGATTAAATCACTTTCTCTTATGAGTCCATCAAAATCACTCATGCTCAAAGTTAACACTGGGACTTGCCTCAACTTTTATAAGTTCTTCTTATGATATTAAAAATTCCTCTCACACCATTTCAAAAAGTTAGAACTAAAAGGTCTTATAGTCGCAGCCAAAAGACTTCCTAAGATTGGATTTAGTTGGATTATAAACTGAAGTAGTCAAAATCCTTCTTCATTTTGGATTCAACTTTAATTGTCCTTGAACACTACAATAGAACGCCTTTAAGCATCTAGACTTCATGCGTCAAACTGTCAATAAGACCCTCTTGCAGACCCATAAGCTAGTAGAATGCCACTCTTTGTTTCTAACTTCCACACACTACCAAAACCTCATATACAAGACTCCTCTTTGTTTCCTAAAACATACAATAGCCGACTAATTTCATAGGCAAGATTCCGTTAACAACTCCTTCTTTTTCTTCTAAAAACCAATAACCTTTATATTTCACTAATGTTTCATAAGTATAATATTTCAACTAACAAAACCTCAAAGACAGCACCGTAAGAACACTAGGGATATAAAAAGGGTTTATTATCCTCCTGGAATAGACTTATCCAAAGTCGTCGCATGCTATTGCCTTTTAATGGCATCATCACTATGTTTGACAAAGACTTGAGGTTCATAGCTTTCCCAAACCAATTGTAATAATGGCCATTTTAACTAGGTGTAAGACCTTCTATATGAATTCCTATAAAGAAGGGGTCTGTCTAGAGACAAACATTAACTGGGGAAAGAGTCACTAGGGGTAGCTGAGGTCACCACCTATGGAAAAATAAGCCCTTTAATTCTTGGCTAGAAATACTTAAGAGGACTCCACAACCTTTTTGAAATGGGACAACTTAGTGTTAGATAAGACAATGGTTAAGCCCATTGATGTGATTCAAGTAGGGGGTGATTAACGGACCGAATTGTCTGACAATGAGGGAAAAACGTAGTTACAAAAGATGAAACAAGGTGTGAGGCAGCAATAGGATGGCAATTAGAGGCTTAATCTAAAATCTAGCCATTGGAATGGATCTAGTTAGATGAAAGTACAGGGTTTGAAAACCACAGTTGAAGACACCTCTCGACCCTCAGCACTCTTTATGTTGCCCAAAACAAATCTAGGTTGTGATTGAACTCATCCCCATCATCGGCAGTCAGCCTTAGACCTTTGATGACGCTAGCTGGCTTCCAACGGACAATGCAGCCATCTCTCCTGATGAAGGCCTTCTTTGATCTCTACACGCAACACAACCATAGCTTTGCGCAAAAAATGACCTTTGGAAATGGAGCCAACTTCTTGCGCATAAACTGATACTAGACTAGCCTTCAGGCGGTAAGCTCATGTGTGATTGTGGAAAGGTTGAAGGTTACCAACACTGACGAAAAAAGAGCCTTGAATCTCATCAGCAAGAGGCCTTATCTGAAGCAACCTATAGTTAGGTTTGCATCTTTTGGCTTGCAATCCCAACAAAGGCATTTCCATCTTGTTGGGCTTCCACAGATTGAGCCTAACATATAAAATAATCTTATAGCCTCTACACTTAAACTTTCTCCATTATTGAGTGGTCCTTTGGATAAACATGGGTTATCCTTCTTCCTCAAATGGGCTACCTTCCTCTTTAAGGCTTCATTTTGTTTGAATTGTCAAAAACCAAAAGGAGTTGGAGGACATTTTTCATCTTCTCTCCCGGCAAAGCAACGTGTCCCATGTCTTGAATGATGTCTTGAAACACAACCACCTTCTGACTAAGTCAAACTCACCTCTACTACAAATTGACTCAAACTGCTTGTTACCCTTTCTTCCCCCCTAATATTATATATTGAAACCGTGACGATCCATGCTCGCATATCTTACACAATAGTGCTGGAAGCACATGCTTTAGATTTATCTCCAACTCTCATTATAGCCTTTGATAGTCAACATGAGCTTCAAGTGTGGACTATTATCTCTATAACCCTCCGCATGACTTTCATTAAATTTCGAAAATGATTCTCGAACTGTAAATGGAAAGGAAGGCCCCTTAGTTTTCGTCCATTTCCGGTTGAAATTTCCAAGGACTCCATGTTTCTCTAGTGAGCAACTTCTTAAAGTTTATACTAGGCTCCCTTCACTGATATCATCCCTTGCTCTTGAAGTTTGACACCTTTTAGAGGATTCGCAAGGAAACAACCCTTTGAAAGTGCAAGGGGTTATAAGACCAAACTCTCAAGCCCAACTCTCTAGCAATCGTCTATTCATTTCCACCTAATCCTGCAACCTAGGATTACTTTCACCCAACCCCTCCTGCACCAAATCCAAAGAATGCTTCTTCCTACAAAATCTCACCATTTCCTTCTTTGTTTACTTCAACTTCCGCTCAATACAAGGAACTTGAAAAGTGGATTTCCATTAGTGAATATATCACCTCCTGAGTATTTTCCCTTCTTCTCCCTTTTTAAATTCACCCCTGACCAAGATTACAGTGTTGTGGTTCTTTTGATTTGTAGAAATTTTTCAACAACTTGAATGACCTACCTAATGTTATTAAACGAATCACAGAGATGTGTCTTGTTTTTCTTTGAAACTTTCCGCACTTGAAACCAATGCCTCTCATACCCTGATGGCCTTTTTAGAGTGTTCCATATAACCACCCACTCTTCTCTTTTGAAAGCATGAAAAGCAGCATTTTCACTCCTCTCAGTAACGAAATCACCTCCTCCATGGGAACCTTTCAACCTAACCTTAAAGGCCCTCTTTCACTCACAATTTTCATACTTCTTTCAAGTTAGTTGTTTTTTCCTAATGATTCTTTGATTTCCTTTTCATAGATCAGAAACTAAAGTCTTTTCCCTTAGGGAATCCCATGCTTAATGCAACCATTGCATAGAAAACAACTACCTGACAGAGATGAGGGTTGAAATTTGTTAACACGACGAGAGTCGGTGTGTCAAGACAGGAAATAATGAGAAAGTTACTATGGATTGTAACTTTGTGGGAAAAAAAAGTGGCAAAACATAAAAATAATAAATCCCCAATAACCACACCAATATCTACAACCCCAACTAATCAATAGAGTCAAACAAGGATGGGAACTTTAAAAAGAAGTTGACAAGAACATAGAAGGGTGCAAAATGAAAGACTTCTTAAGTTAGTGTTGATCACTATACCGTTAAAGGTTATTTTATGTCAAATAATCAAAACAACATTAAGGGTTGTTCTCTAAACTTTCCCTCTTCTTCTTAGTAGAACTCTCATAGCCACGCTTGAAGAAACTCTCTAATGAATCAGTGAGAATCTAAGAGATTGTGAATAGAGCAAAACATGGCCATAGTCCTCTTATTTTCCATAATGGATGAGAATATGATTCGTTGATTCTTCTTACCTCTTACACGTGTGGTAACAATTTGTTAGAAGCTAACCCTCTTCTTTTTAAGTTGATTGCAAGTTAAGAATCCCCTTCCTAAGTGCCCTCCAGCAGAAAAAGCGCCACCTTAGAAGAGGCTAACAAGCTTTTATACCTATTTGGAAAGAAAGCCTCCCATTATCCGACTCCGAAAGATTGTAGAAAGGATAAAAAGGAACTTCTCAACCTTAATGATCCTCTTGAATTGGATATCCTATCTTCTTTGAGTTCTTCCTCCTACGCCCGCCAATCCCACCACACTAAGGCTTTAAACTAAAGGTTCAAAGTTATCCAGGTTCAAGCCCCTATCCACTTGAAGCCTCCCAAAAATTCCTCACTATGGCATCTTAGAAACTTCAAAGGAATATATATAAAGGAAAGCTCTTCAAAAGGAGAGTTTTCCATACAACATCTTAAACCAAATTAGCTCATATACATTTTGCCAAACATTTGTATGCTTCCTTCTTGAACACCAACCAAATTGACTCTTCACTATACTTTTCCCTTGATCACCCACCTCCACAGAATGTTTCCTTTTATAGAAATCTTCACATCTTTTTCTAGCAACATTTTTGTTAAGGTAGATAAGGCTCTATCGTTGCTCGTATCCCCCACCTTGACCCTGTAAAGAAATCCATTGGATCTTTTCCAAACCAAACGCATTGCTTCTCAGGATCATGAAAGGGAAATTAAGTAAAAGATACACTTCATACTTAATGACGAAGCGAGCTTCTCACCATTGAGAGATATTTGTCCACTTTCCATCTTGACAAGTTTTTTATTTTTTTTTTTTAATCCTTCCTCTACTACATTCATTAGGTGGGGGGTCCCACGGTAAACCTAAGAATGCTATAAAGAGCTATAATTTAGGAATACCTTCATGGGCAATTAATCCACTTTTCTCCAAGTTACTTCAAAAATGAGGAGGTTCTTGAAAACAAAATAATCCAACTTAGGCAAGTAAAATTTTCAAAACAATGCACACAAAAAGGAGAGTATGATCAACAAAAAGAGGTAAGGACTCCACACGCTTCTCTCGTTACTTTCACTTAGACCTAATTACTAATCACCCTCACTTGTCCTCTCTCAAAGGAACACTAGAGCCTATTACAAAACAACAATAAGAAGGAAAGGGGGGCCCTACCTCAAGCCCATTGAGCTCGGAAAATACTAGTTAGGCAAGTATTTTTACCATTTAGAGAACCTGTTTAAAGTCAAACAGGAATCCATTCAATCCAACTCAAATCCCATTTTACCTAGTACCTCCAATAGAAATATCTAATTCACACAGTCATACACTTTTTCAATATTCAACTTGCAAACTACACCACCTCTAGTGTTTTCCATCCTTAAGCCAATTGCTTCGTTGACCATGCGAGTTGCGTCCATAATTTGCCTATGCGTGAGCTTGAGGAGGATTGTTAAAGATATAAATATCATGTTTATTTTCTATATCTTATCGATAAGGTTACCCTTAGATATTTGACTTTTATCTTAGTTACCCTATAGACAAAGATATCTAATAGATAGGAAATAATCTAATAACCATCAAGGTTTTCCTTTATGTATGGTTTTTTTTTTTTAATGTAATCTCTTAACTCCAAATTTTCCTTATAAATATAAGGAATCACTAGCTAACTAGATATAGTTGATTGGAATGATTATTGCTCTCATTCATCAATAATTGCAACTTATTTGGGAAAAACTGGATTTGAATGGAAAAAGTGTTTCAAGATGAATATGTTAAATAAGGGGGGGAAACAAAGAAAAAATGAAGGTTGCATGAAGAAAATACCCCCCACCATTAGATGTCTCTTTAGGGAAATATATTAACAATACCTATAGCCATTAGGTTACTCTTTAGGGAATATATTACCCTTTAGGTTAGGATATACAAACACTCCCCTAAAAATTCTCAAAAGCTGGTTTCTATCTATTATGAAATAGTCGATGATGCCTACATCATACTGAGGATAGAGGGATATTGAATACAATGTTCAGGGGTAAGGCACAAGAGGAATTGAATTAAAAGATATGTGAGAGAGGAGATTTCACCAAAAAGGAAAAAAATTAGCTCATAATTCAATGTAAATACATCTTAGCTAGGTCCTAATAATAGTCCAATACAGCAGCCTATTTAATTGACCCATAAGGGATTTTATAACAACTTAGAGAAAGATTGATGGAACAAAGTTCCTACAGTTAGAGATTCTTGTTGGCCCGTCGAGGTTCCTAGTTGGGTTGTGCAAATGACAAGATGTGTGGTAGAAACACATAATCTTCGAGTTTGATTCCTACTGTGGTTAATTTCCTGATACTTGGTGGTTGGTTGTGGGCAAGTGTAGTAACACCGTATGATTTGGGTCCTTATGCGAGTTCGGAAAGGCTCAACATGAAGGTTCTCATTAATAAAAAGAAAAAAGGGTTAGGGATTCTTGCTCTATCAATTTGCTATGTTTTGGAATTTTTAATTATTCAATCACAAACCTAGCTCTCAAAGATTTTATCAAAATTTCTTTAATTCAAAGTTCTTTTATGATGTAGCTATTTTAAACTTTCTTAAAAACAACAAAGGTATTAAATGCATTATTAATATGTAATTTGAATTTTATATTTTACAAGTCCATTGATCTCATCAATATAATTTTTTTTTTATAGAGGAGTTAAATGAAACATAAAAATTTTGAAAAATAAAGAAAATATAAACTCTATTAGTGAAACAATACTTAGCAAATCCATCAATCTCATGGTCACAAGATTTTGAAGAATTGGAAATTTAAGAGGAGAACCCATTTGGAATGACAAGACACTGAATTTGCTGTTGATTTCTCATTAGAGAAGAAAGCATGGAATCCCCCAACATAAAACAAGTTGAATCTTAGATAAATGCATCAAGCCGGGTAGCCAATCTCTAAGTTCACTACTTGTTCATTGAGCTCTTAGTTCTAAAATGCATTCAGCAACTGAAAATCAAAATTGCCCCTTTCTTCCTACAGTAATTGACATTCTACAGATATATTCCGGCATCAAGTTTTCATATTTATATGTTGGATCTACTACATGTTAATAACTCCCAAACAATATAGACAACATTACAACCTTCGTTCACCTATCATGACAACACTTGCTATTAATTTGAAACATTGCAACTGAATGAACGTCAAACTTGAAAATCCATGGTGTTACCCAAATCAAAATTCCACACACTCTAGCATATCAAAATTCAAGCTCGGCAGTAAAGTCAAAGCACTTAAAATAACATACTATCTTGACAAGACATACCTCCGGCGGAGCTTGACTGCCCAGCAGCAAGGGGAAGGACCTTTTCCGGCAAATTGGACTGAAGTGGTGGCATGTTGAGATCGGTCTCCGTCGGAATCATCCGATACCTTGGAGCTGACACCCTAGAAATCAAAATTCAAAAACAATAAAAAATAAAAAATAAAATCTAACAAATCAAAAACACATATGAGTCATGTACTAAGAGAAGAAAGAAGATATTAGTCGGGGACGAAGGAATATGAGAGAGAAATTGAAAGCATGGAAGGCTTTGTCAGTGGGAACAGGGATTGAACCACAGAGAAAACCCACGGGTTTGGGTCTCACGACTTCCAATCTTCCCACGCACTGCAGTTCTCGCGAACCATCAGAGGAAGCCCCTAATTTCTCCATTGATTTCTCACCTAGGGTTTCAATCTCCTCTCTTTCCGATCACTTTCTATTTCTTTCTCCGAAGTAATTTTCCGGAAGAACTAAAACGCAAATGTCTCTTTAAATCAAGTGATGCGGAACCAGGTGAAATACTGGGGCCTTTCAATGAGTCATCTCCATCTTTGCGCGTGAATATAGCGGGGTTTTCTGTTTCAAAGCCGCTTTCATTTTTGGCATCCTTAAGGAGACAAAAGGAATGCTGATGGAGAATTTTATCTACACGGCCGGAGTTCAATTAGTTTTACGTTTTCGATATTAAATCTAAGAGAATGTAAAATTATCCAATTAAATTCTTTTCAATATTGATAGTAATTTATTTACGACGATAATAATATTTCGTGTTTATATTATTATCATATGGGAAATTCTACAATACGGCACCGAAGTTGGTACCATACCTAAGAGATTGGATTTGTAACGTTGAATGAACTTTTGATTAGACCATTCAATGAAAATATAATTTTAAAAAAAAGGAAAATATATAAACTCGAGGTTTCATCTCTCTCCCCTCTTTCTAGCCTTTTCTTTTCCATTCTCTGCAAAATCATTTTTTTTTCTGCCTCTTAGTGGTATTGTTAGTTTTTGATGGTGAACAACAGGCTAAAAGCTTGGGCAAGTTGAAGACAAATGAAGATAGAAGATAAAGAAGTCGAAGTGAAGACATCAAGAGAAAAAAAAAAAAGATAGGAAAAGATTTCGACAAAGCAAAGAAAAAGAAATTGGAAGTGTAGATTGTGCGTCAAATCCAAAAGAATGTTGTGATGTAATTTTTAAGTAGTCTTTCTAAGCTTAAAAAAATGTAAGTATTTTATGTTTTTTAAATAAATAAATACCTAATTATTATTATTATATATTTAAATTTTTATGGGAAAAAAATTTTATTCAATATAACTTCCTTCATTAATTAATCTACTATTGAAAGATTTATTGGCAAATTTTAGGATTGCAATGTCGAATAATAATCAAGAATTTGAGAAAATAGGAAAAGAGAAAGAGAAATTCCGAGGTGGAGATGATGACTTGAAAATGATGTTATTTACCATAAAATAATAACATAAGAGAAAAAAAAAACATAATAAAAAATGAGTCTAATTAATGGATGAATTTAGTAAAATAAGTAATTAATTTATTTTTGAAAAGTTTCAACTTTGAATGATTGAGAGGCCTTGAATTTTGATATCTCCATTTTTAAACACTCTTTATTTAACATAGTTCATGTGAGAGTTATTTATTTTGGAAATGGTAATGAAATTGTGCGGATGAGATTTTCAAGATAATAATTAAGGGGTTCATAGTTTTCTCGCCTACCATTGAAAATGTAGAGAGATTTCTAGGGAATTTGGGGAATGGTAATTTGTTTGTTATTTTCTTTGGCATTTCTTTGTAAGATCAGTAATACAAACTTTTTATTGAATGTTAAGATAGATTTTTGTTAGAGTTGTTAAGATAGTGTGGTGGTAGAAGTGTCATTCATTTATTATGTATTAGTTTTATTTCAATTTGTCCTTTACACATCCTAATTCTTCTCATTTATACTCTCAACCAATATGAAAGAAACAATAATAATAAGTTATTACATATATTTTTATAAAAACTTCAAGCATCGAACATATTTAGTATAAAAGAATCAAAATAAAAATAAAAGTTGTTTTATAGTATTTTAAATCATATTATAAAATTAACCTAATGATTTGATTTATTTTTTAGGAACAAGCACGGGGCATTGAACTTTCTACAAATCCTGAGAAGGATATCAAAACTTAGATACATTTTTTTGTATGACAAATTAAAATTTTGTAAAGTAGTAATTAATTTTTTTGTCTTGTTTTTATACTTATATTATTGTGTAGTAATGATCAATTGGGCAAATAAAGAAAATGAAAATAAGTGAAATAAATGAAAGTTGTAGGATGAATATTTTTTTTGTAATATAATATATTTCTAATTGAAATTTCAACTAACAAATAAGAGTAGTTAAGGAAAAATTTAAGTAAGAAGTAGAATGCGCTTCTAAAAGTAGAAAAATAAAGTTTCATGGTAAAATTGAAGAACGTTTAAAACAATATTCAGTTAAAAAATGTGTGGGTCAACGGTAAAACTGTTTTTAATTTTAAAAATATCTATTAAGTTTCTAATATTTTGTTTTAAATAATATTAATTTAAATATGTTTAGTTATCTTTTTAGTCATATCTTCACACACAATGTTCACCCAAGTGAGTGTTAAGAATTTTTTTTTTTAAGAGTTACAACCTAAACAAAAGCGACAATAGAAAAGATTGGATTTGGTAGTCTTTCGCAATTTCCGCATGTAATAAAATCGATCATAACTTTATTTTGATTGGTAAATAATTAATTCATACTCTTATACGTTAAAAGTGCATAACACTTGTATAAAATTGTCACCAATTGATGTAAAATTTATTATAGGCTGAGGCAAAAGGGTTTGAAAATTGATATGAACCAATATATTAGTAATAAGAATGATTTGTGTAACAAATATTACAATTAAAAAGGATAGTTGTCATTAATTATATTAGAAAATCAAATTAAGAAGGATAAGAGATGGTGGCAATAATTGTTTTTTATTATTTGTATTGAGTGTCTTATTATGCCCAACAATGAAGCTTTTTGTTAAATGTTCCTTCTTACATCTTTTGGAAAACACCGATTTTATAAAGAAGATGAATTGGGTCAAACTTGTCTTGTCTTATCTTGTGCACAAAATTGATGAGTTTAAGACCAACAAAGAAAGTAACATTTTTGGTTACTTATTGTTTTTTTTTTTTATGGTAATGTCCTTGTATATAATTTATTTTATAATGAATTTGAAATTTGTTATAAAAGATAAAGTAAATTAAGAATATGTCCTTCTAAAATATATTTGCAGTTATTCTATCACAAACATATATCATTTGAACAAAATTTTCCACTATTACCTACTCGATCTTGTCCTCGTATTGGTTCTTGGAGGGATAATGAGTTGTTATTGATAAAATGAAGATTTTAAAAACTCAATGGTTATATTGACCAATTTGATTGAATATTTTATTTTGTCTTTAGTAATTTTGAATGGGGTCTATCTAATATGTTCATTAACATATGGTAGGTGAAAATGAGTTATAGAAAACAAGAAAGATGATGGAAAAAAGCAAAATGAGATGAGAATAGAGGGGGATACAAACAACAAAACTAGGAAAGACAACAAACTGGAAATATATCCACGTGGAGATGTTCTAAAGCAATAAAGTGTTACAATATTTTTCAATTTATATAAATATTAGTAGTTAACCCTTATACTATCATCTTAATAATCAATATTTCTATATATCACTAGGTTGAAGATGGAAGTTTATGAATATGGATAAAACTTTTGAACAATTGAAGACACAAGTATTTGATTTGTGTAGTGGTGGGAGTAGTAATAGTTGTCAAATTGCTTTTTGTGAATTTGGGGTCAAATACACAATATTCAAACAACCATTTTTTGCTTCAAGAGAACAATGTTTAAGAGATAAAGGTAAGGAAAAAACGAGTAACATAACTTCATGTGAGAGATCTTTAGAAGAGAACGAAAAACAAAAAGAAAATGAAGATGATATTGACGTTTGTTGAATTGACAAGTTCTTGAAAGAGCACTTGATTGGAATAAAGAAAGACGAATCTCCAACATCGTAAAAAAAAAAGTACACCTCGTTTGTGAATAAATTGTTGATTGTTACAACTTCCAATGAAAAGACAAAACAATGATAATGGAAAAGTATATATAATCATGAGACTTGTATTTCTTTGTATTTCTTTTATGATTACTTCTCCATTAAATAATACATACAAGTGTATTAATGAGATTTTCCTTCTTACGAATGATTGTGATCACTATGTTTTTGTCCTATTCATGTAATGAAAACACGCATGTCAAAGGAGAGAAAGCCATGTAAATTTAAGGTATCCCCATTTATTCAAGGTTTAGTGAAGATGGGTAAGTGTAAACCATGTGAGGTATAATATAACTACTCGCATATCATTTTCTTATTAGTCGCACATCATATTTTCAACTAATAGTAATGTATTTTTTCCATATAGTCAATCCTGTTGTCCATTTTAGGAAGATGTGTTTGATTCACAATCACTCTCTAGACTTGAATCTCTTATTGATAATTATGTTTTCAATAAATTGTTGGCAACAAGGTTTCTATAGTGTATTTAATATTTATAGATGTATTTTAATAATTTTAGTTAATGTTTTTTCACGTCTAAAATTTTTTGTAATAACTATTGTTTTAGTGAACTTTTTGTTGATTTTGATCATGAACATGGAGTTTGAGAGGATTTCCAATATTTCATTTCTTCGATTCTTATTAGTTGAGATTGTGGAATCCATGTGATTAAACATATGTAGATATTAGAGTATTTAGAACTCATGAAGGCCTCTACCATAACAAGTTCATCTCAAATGCATCGGATTTAGTTCTATTTTGTACATCCACAAGAGTGATAAGAGGATCATTATTATGAAATTTGTTTTTCCTTTTGTCTTTGTCATTTTTATGAAGAACATTAGAATGACCACTCAAGATTCCAAACCATTACACCTAAGAAGGGTAATGTAGTGAAAGACTTGTGATGATGGATTCTATGACATAAAAAACAATACTAAAAAAATTAATTACTAAAAAATTTGATGGAAATTATGTTTTAAAGAAAATAAGTTATTTTAGTCTTCGTCTCCATATATGGTCATCTGATTGAATGGGAAAAAGTTGCAACAATGGAAGACCATAGAGGGTTTCTCATAAGTAGTAATAGGTATCGATCAAGGATTCCTTTTTCGATAAACCTTAGGCAATCGACCAGTATAACCATAAAGTGGACTATGACTTGGTTAGTTGCAGGCAGTCAATGATCATCCTCTACTAGTTATCAATTCTCAACTTTCATTTCCTTCATTCCAACAATGATGCAATAGTATCATTAATATTAATTACTAGCCTCAATTATAATGAAATAAAACATAAGTCCTCATTTTGAATTAGCCTAAGTTATTTGAATAAGGAATAATAATAATCATGCACATCATTTTCATACTGAGTATTATTTAGGTTTGCACCATCACATTCTTTTCTAACAATTTCTTCATAATGTTCAAATTGTGGTACTTACACATTTACACTTTGTGTTTATAATCTACACTACCAAGTTAATTATCAATAATTTTAGATTATTATATAAAATACTTATCAAAATGCTTGAATGTGAGAATGATACATTTGTCACTTGACTCAAATCCATAAACATGTGAGGTAGGTGATTTCACTTATGCTCTACTCTCATTCCTTGCATTTGCACATTTTAAGTCATGTAAACTAAGGTATATTGAGGTATTCTATAAGTTTATTAAATCAAAATGAAAGTCAATTGCTTATGACTTATAGTTGAAAAGATGTCACGTGAGCAATTCCATGAAGCCATATGTTCTAGTTGCATGACATTAAGAGGACAAATTTGTTTCCTACTCTAGCATAATACATATCAAACCACATGCTGGTTAGAATCTAAGTAAG
>JBAPGN010002798.1:0-47645 GCA_037355405.1 Vitis amurensis
ACTGCTAAACTGTTGAAAACGAGATTGCCTCTTGGAAGCAAATAAAAAAGGCTTAAACTTTAAACGGCTAAACTAGAAGTCTCATAAGGATTGAAGACCTACAATTGGTTGGCAACTCTTAAAGCGCCCACAGAATAAAAAATACTGTACATGGTAGTAAATAAACTTGAAATGCCCAGAAATGTCTAATCTATCGGCTGATGAAAACTGATCAAGCCCATTAGATGGAAAATACAATATGGCGATGCAAACTGAAAAGTCCATAATTGAAATACTATAAGGTGGTGAATGTATAAACTGAAAAAAAACTGTAAAAAAACTAAATGCCCATAGATAGCCTGATCTATGGTGAGTGCAATTTGAAAATGCCATGGATGGTTACCAATCCATGATGGTGAAACTGCAAATGCCCCAAATGTCTGATCTATGGTGGTGAGAAACGTGATTGAGCCCATGTAGATTGAAAGTCTGATGTAGTGAATCTGAAATGCCCGATAGATGTTTAATCATGGTGGTGAGATATGAGAATAATTGAAACAAATGCCTTTCATAGATAGCAAAATCTATGAAGGCTGAGATAACTTGAAACAAATGCCTCATAGATAACAATCTATTAGGTGGTTGTGAAATTGATTTAAAGCCCGATAGATTGCAAATCTCTAGTGCCGTGAAATAACTGAAAATGCCCATATTTATGAAAACATCTGATGGTAGTGATAACTGATCAAAAGCCATAAATTGAAAATATATTCGGTGCGTGAAATAACTGAAATTCCCATAGATGAAAATCTATACTTGGTGAACTAAAAAATCGATCCATGTATGCTTTGATTAGGTGGTAATTAGATTGAAAGAAGCAGGGAATGCCCTAAACCCAAAGTGCGTATAAGGGGGATGCCATTAAAAAAAAAACACCTAAGCAAAATGGATAGGCCCTAAAACAAATTGACAGTAAGCGCAGGATGCTCCTAAACAAACTGAAGCGTGGTAGGGGCGATTCCCTAAACAAGCTGACAGTAGGGGGATGCCCTAAACAAACCGACGGTAGGGATGTCTCTAAAACAAACTGAAGGGTAGGGGATCTTAAACAAGTTGTCAATAAGGGGATGCCCTAAACAAACTAATGGTAGAGGGTGCCCTAAACAAACTGAAAGTAGGGAGATGCCCTAGACAAACTAACGGTAGGGGAATGCCCTAAACAAACTGAAAGTAGAGAGATGCCCTAAACAAGCTGATAATAGGGGGATGCCTTAAACAAGCTGACGGTAGGAGGATGCCCTAAACAAATTGAAGGTATGCCACCGGCGATGCTCTAAACAAGCAAATGATTGACAATAGCCGCGGGGCCGTGCCCTAATTAACTAAAGGTAATTGAGATATGCGCAAACAAACTGAACAGCTGAGCGGGATGCATCCTCACTAAACAAACTGAAGGTAGGAGAATGCCCTAAACAAGCTGACTGTAGGAGGATGCTCTAAATAAACTAAAGGTAGGGGGATGCCCTAAACAAAGCTGAAGGCTAAGCGGATGCCCTTAATAACAACTGAAGCTTGTTGTTGATGAAAAATTAGCGTAGCAATGTATGCTACTTATGCTTCTCCATGCAATCAATCATTCCTAAAAACGATGTCTTTTAGTAAGTAAAATTGATTGGAGGCAATTATCATCCTAAAAAAAAATGAATGAAAAAAGTCTATTTAAAGCAACAAAAAAGGTCGATTTATTTAGCTAGATTAGACTTACTTAGTAATATAAAGGGCCGAAAAAAATGCGAGCATCTTAGCACAAGAAATATTAAGGGCCTTAGTGTGCGTTAATAATGTCTTAAAACCATTTTTTTGTTCTACATGTTTGGCAACTAGGAAACATAGTTTATAGTTTTAATGCTCCTTAAAAATAAGAAAATCAATGTTATTTCAAACAAACCAGTCTTTATAGTTATTTTTAATATTTTTTAGGATTTTTTAAAATATAATTATACATATATAAAAAATAAATAAAAATAAAACATTACATATAAAAGTTACTCTTAAAACATGCTTGTTTAAAACAGGTAGAAAGAGCATTAAAAATATTTTAGGAGTCTATTTAGTGAGTTTTTTAAAAATACATGCTTTGTTGCATGTTTTTAAAAATTCATTAAAAATAATTTAGAAAACACACTATATTATTTTTCTTACGCATAAATCACCCCCCTTTAATTTCTTTATTTCGTTTTTTATCACTAAGGCCAAATTTAATTTCAAATTAAATAAAACTTAGTATCTTGGATTTGTTAAAAAGTCTATTAATTTTAAAAAGTAATTTAAACCATACATATTAATAACTTACTTTATACTAGAAATATTCAGCGAACAAAATTTGGTTATAAACAAACTCTATTGTTTCTCTTTTATATAAAATTATTATTTATTGATTTTTTTTCTCACAAGACAAATGAACTTCAAATTAAATAAGATTTAATGTATTGGATTTATTAACAAGTTTAATAATCTTTAAAAATAATTTAACACTCAAACAATAAAACTTATTAATACTATAAATTTATGAATAAAAATTAGTTTATAATGACTACTATTTTTTTTTTTTGCACATAATTATACTTTTATAAATTTTCCTACTGAAAAAATGAATTTCAAATCAAGTGTCACTTTTTACTGGATTTATTAATGAATTTAATAATTTTTAAAAATAATTTGGAACTCAAAAATAAATCTAATTATTGAAGAAAACAAATAAGCGTGAGAAACCAATCATTTAATTGTAAATTAAATCAAAAAACATTCTAGATATTATATTAAAAATTGAAATAATAAATGTATGCCATTATGTAATTAAAAAAACTTACTCATTTAATAATTGCTTAAGAAAATAAAACTTTATTCATTATTCATTTTAAATAAAATACTATTGATAATTAGTATTATGCATTTTTTTCATTTTTAACCCAAAATAAAATGAAAAATGTTAATATTCCTTATATGGTGTTCTACATATGTAACTACGTTAAAAATATGAATTTTATATTTATTATAGAAAATTACTATTTATGTTACTAAAATATTATTATATTTTAATTTATTTGTAATTATTAAATTATTTGCATTTTCAATAAGACTTCAATTAAATTTAATTAATTAATATTATATAATTTAAAATGTTTTTACAAAACCAAAACATTTTTTTTTAATAAAAATACAATTTATCCAAGCAAATCTTATTTTATGTTTGTTATTTAAAAAATCCTCTTATTATAAAACAACTTGTCAAATATCCTTATTTTTATAAGAAATCATAGTCAAACAAGAAATTAAAAATTGTTTAATGATTAAAAAAATATATATTTATCTTTAACTTATACATAATTTTTAATAAGACTTAAGTTGAATTTGATTTCATATTATTATAAATTAAATTTATAAAAAATTTATAAAATAAAAATAAGATATTATTTTTTAAAAACAATCAATTCTTTATCAATTCAAACAAGTTTTTGTTTTTGTTTCAAAATACTATTTTTTGTTGTATCTTTGCAAATCAGTTTTTAAAAACACATCTTTTACACAAACAACAGCACCCTTTAGCCGTTTCCAAACAAATAAATTGTTCTACAACATTAAAAATGCATTTTTAAAAAACTATTTTTAAAAGAATTACTAAATAAGCGCGTTAAGTGTTGGATGCATTTTGTTTTGCTTTTTTTTTGTTGGTTTAAAATTAGACAATAATACATCAATTTTATATAAAACAGCTATATAAAAAAATATCAAGATAACTTTAACTACTAAATTTAATTTTTTTTAATAAAATTAAATGATTTTTAAAGATAGAAGTATAAATGATTATTTATGTGTAACTCATAAAGTATTATAGTTATTTTTCTCATTGTGGGGTTTAATATATTTCTTTCTAAATGGGAAATTCATTGGCCTACATTTTTATATTTCAAAACTTAAATCGTTAGAAAAAGATACTATACGTAGAAAGATTGTTGGGTTTGATTGACTTGTTGGCACAGGTGCAAAATCAAGCAAGCAGAAAAACAAACGTCACAATTCCGAAAAAAACCCGAAAACCGAATCGAAACACAAATCAAATCTGTTCACAAAACTAACCGCCTCACCTTTACACAATCCTGTAAAAAGGGCTGAAGCAAAGTCAACCGGTCACATTCGATATTTTATTAAAGAATTCTTTATCTTTGAGAGAGAGCATATGTTAGGGGTTTCGAACCAGAGCTCAATCATAGGCTTACTTCAAAGACATCACTCTCACAAAGCTCAGAAAAGGGAGGACTTCGGCCACCTCCATGTGGTGCGCAGGCGATGGAGTGGCTGAGTGATCAAGCCCTCATCGAGGAAGGAAAGAGGGGAAGGAACACAAACGTGCGATTCTTGACCGCAACGTCACCGCAAGACCGCGCAAAGACGTGATCGATTACTGCCAGAGACTGCACGTGAAACTCCTAAGGCGCCAGAGAAGAAAAAAAAGCAAAAACGGCCGTCCAATGATGTAACTCAGGCTGGTGCTGCTGATTATCTTCAAAGACGATCGGGCCACCTAGGAAAAGCACACTACTACAAAACCACCTTCTTGACATCTATAGCCAAAGGGGTGGTAACTTTGATTTGGGAGAATTACCTGATAGGTTATGGCTTATCTCAAGGAATTGATAGGAGGATTCCTTGAATGGGCTATCTATATTATCTATTTAAATAAAAATGAGTACAGTTTAATTAATCATATTCCATCCCAAAATAAATTGTTTTTTTAACCATCAAATCCCTTTGGAATAAACCAAATTTAGTCCAAGGGCATAAAAGATAATTTTTTGAGTTAAGGGATTGCTTATGTATAAGTCCAATGAATGTTATAATTTTTTTGTTTATAAAAATTAATCTATAATTGTAACATTTTAATCAACTTTCATTTCTGTATTAATTATAAATTATAAATTGTTTACTCATTTGGTTAGGGTTGAAAAATAAAAATCCATCCTAAAGTTATCATCTTTTATATTTAATATATATAAACATTTATTACCGAAATATTATTTTTATATGAGGAATTTGATAATTGAATAAAATAATTATTTAATAGGAATAACACACAACTATTCGTGAGTATATAACAACATGAAATAAACAAATATAGTGTAATATATACAAATGTTAGTGATTTGTAATTATAAGTATTAATGCATTTAATCGATACCCTATATTTTATTATAAAAATAATAATTCTAAAAATGTTAATTCATATTTTATTAGTATTAACACATCATATCAGTGTACTAACATCATTCATCTAGTGAATTAAAATTATTTTATCATTTATATATATATATATATATATATATATATATATATATATATATATATATAAACTACAGAGTTAGTGGAATTCAATTAGATATTTTCATTTGGTTTTGAAAATGATTCATAATATAAGTATGTTATAAAATATTGTATGATCATACAAAACTATCACTTTTATAAAAAAAAATTCAATATTTTTTCAATTAGGTTTTATTGTAATGTAAGTATATTTACATATAAAATATATACATATTTTGTCAACATTATTTATATAATAAAAATGACAATCTTAGATATCACTTTTTATACCTTATTAATATTCAACATATCATATATATTAACATCATCCAGTGTATTGAGAAAAAAATAGATATGAAAATTAAGAAAAAAGAATACTATGCAAAGGAAAGAAAAATAGAAAAATCATATAAAATTTTTTAAATTATTTTATTATAAAAAAATAAAAAACAATTAAACTTTTCCATCATTTTCTTATATTTTTTCGATAATCTGAAAGAAAAATTAAATATTTTATCTTTCTCGAATTTAATGCACATATATATGAAAAAAAAAAATCATCACTTTTATTATATAATTATGAAACTTGTTTTTTTTTAAATAAAATTAAAAATTAGAATAAAAATAAATATTTTGAATTTTAAAATTTTTAGTTGGAGGATATTTTTAACATTTAAACTTATTATTGTCCTTCAAAAAATACCACCTTTCCAATAATTATTACATGCAGCCCACCCTATCCAATAATTCTCCGTTGAAGTGCTTTGTATTTTGGTTTGTTAAAACATTAAACCATGGACTTAATCTGTGTTCTTTTAGCATTGTTCTATGATTAAATATTCCTTGGGATGAAGCTTCGAATATCCTATTTGCTAATTTGGTGATTTTCCGTAAAACTTTTTCTTGTGCCTTGTGTTTCTCGTGTATCAATCAATTCTCCGGTTCTTGCAGGCAGCAGACTATCTACATATCAAGAGCCTGTTGGATTTGGCCTGCCAAACAGTTGTTGACATGACCAAGGAAATGTCTCCGGCCGAAATTTGCGAGATATACGTCTCGATTAAGGAAAAGTCTCTTGAAAAAATTTTCGAGAGATACAACATCAAGACTGGACTCACTCTCAAAAGCTCAGACAGCGAGACCTTCGACCTCGATGTGGCAGTGGCGACGGAGTCGCGCAAGATCAAGCGCAAGATCAAGCGTATGATCAAGGACAGACGCGCCAACAATGCGATTCTGGATCTGAACGTCACCAGCAAGATCCTTGCAAAGGTGATCGAGTACTGCAAGAAGCACGCCGTCAATGATAAACTCGAGGATTTCGTCAAAGTCGATCGGACCACCCTCTTAGACCTCATCAAGGTGAGACTTCTGAATCTGTTCTTTTTCTTTGTTATTTATTTATTTTTTTTCTTTTGTTGATTATTTAGGAAAGTGCGAGAAAGGAAAAGAAATTAGGTACGTTGGATTTTGGGAGAATTAGCTGATAGGTGGCTGGATGTGATAATTAGTGCCTTAATAGAATACACAATTTTACCCTTGAGTATATTATCAATAAATAAATTTGAGATTGTTAATAATTTGGGTTACATGTGACAATAACCACGGTTAATCAATAATCTATATCTCATATCTCAAAAAATTGTTTTTCATTTTTGAACAATTAATCCGGTGATTAACAAAGTTTTAGTTATAAAAGTCAAAGATAAAGATAATTTTATTATTTATTCAAATGGGCTTGCAAATGATAAGTCCAATTGGATGTTAGAATTTTTATAAAAATAATCTAATAAATTGTACATTATTAATCCAACTTAATATTTTGTATTAATCATAAATTATTTTATATTATCACATCAATACGTTATATTTAATAAATTTGTCAATTTGCTTTACTACTTTAGTTAAGCTGGGTTGACCAAAATTGGAAAAGTGAAAAAGAAAAGGAATATATATATAAATTTGAGAATTTTTAGAGATTCGATAAAAAATAATAATTTTCAATATCTCGTAAATAAAAATCACATCCTAAAGTTATTATGTCGTTTTATATATATAATATACAATTATAAACTTTAGTACCATAATTAAAATGAATAATTAATTTTCAAGAGGATTCATCTATTGAATAATATATAAATATTGAATTGAATAACACACAATTATTCGTTGGATAATATAACACGTGAAAAAATTAAATAAAATATGTACCTATATTTCATTGTAAAAATAATAATTCTAAAAATGTTAATTCATATCATATTAGTATTAACACATCATATCAGTATATTAACATCATTCACCCAATGCATTGAAATTAATTTATTATTTATATATATATAAACTACGAGTTTAAGTGAATTCAAATTAATATTTCATAATATAAGTATGTTATAAAATATGATATGATCATACAAAACTAGCACTTTTATAAAAAAGTTAAAACTTTTTCTAATTAGGTTCTATTATAATGTAGGTGTATTTATATTATAATTATTATAATATATTTTTGTTATTCCTTTATTTTATAATAAAAGTAATAATTTTAAATATAACTTTTTATACCTTATTAATATTTAACATATCATATGTATTAACATTATCCACTCGATGCATTGAGAAAAAAAAAATTATATATAAAAATTAAGAAAAAAATATTATGGAAAGGAAAAAAAATAGAAAAATCATATGAATTATTTTATTATAAAAAAAATCCAATTAAACATTTTCCATCATTTTCTTACATTTTTTAGATAATTCAAATGAAAAATTAAACATTTTATCTTCCTCGAATTTAATATATACATATATATATGAAAAAATTATCATTTTTATTATATAATTATGAAAAAAAAACTATTAATAAAATTAAAAATAGAATAAAAATAAAAATAAAAATGCAAAAAAATACATTAAATGTTATTTTAAAAATACTTTTTTAAAGTATTTTTGTCTTAAATAGTAAATTTAAATAACAAATTATACTATATATATAATAATAAGTGTTAACCCAAAATTTTGATTTAAAATTTGAATGTCAATAATTATAATAAATTATGAGGTTCATACACCATAAATGTCCTACCAATAAATGCTTTGAATTTTAAAAACTTTTAGTTAAAGTACATTTTTGGCATTTAAATTGTTCTCCATGAAATATCAAAAAGGACCATCTTCCCAGTAATTATCATATCCAACCCACCCTATCCGATGATTCTTCCTTGAATTTTTTATTTTTTTGGATACTTTGGGATTGAATAACTATGAATGTTGAATTGAAAAATGGGCAGTGAGGGAAGAAAAATCATGCCAATTCATTGAACTGTTGTTTTTCTTGGATTCTTGAGTTGTATATCCTTACTCTTAAAATTCTGTGTTTATGATGGTGGGTTTGGGTCCAAACATGTGATACAGAATTATACTGTGATTTATGTTCCTGGATTTGTATATTCTTTTAACTCTTTATAGGACTGTAAACTGAATACTTGGGGATGTTGTTACTGTTTGTCTGCATTTCTCCTTGGATATGACTTGAAATGTTCTAAATAAAAAACATTAAACCATGGAATTTTTGTGTTCTTTTAGCATTGTTCAATGGTTAAAGATCACTTGGGACGAAGCTTTGAATATCCTATTTGCTAATTTGGTGATTTTCCGTACAACTTTTTATTGTGCCTTGTGTTTCTTGTGTATCAATCAATTCTCAGGTTCTTGCAGGCAGCAAACTATCTAGGTATCAAGAGCCTGTTGGATTTGACCTGCCAAACACTTTCTGACATGATCAAGGAAATGTCTGGGAACGAAATTTGCGAGATTCACTTATTGATCAAGGAGAGGTCTCTTGAAAAAATTTGCAAGATATACAATATCAAGACTAAACTCACTCTCCAAAGCTCTGACGGCGTGTTCTTCTACGTCGATGTAGCGGTGGCGATGGAGTCACAGACGATCAAGTACATGATCGAGGACGGATGCGCCGACAATGCGATTCCGTTGCCGAACGTCACCAGCAAGATCCTTGCAAAGGTGATCGAGTACTGCAAGAAGCACGTTGAAACTCCTGAGGCGGAGGAACACGCCGTCAATGATGAACTCAAGGCCTGGGATGCTGATTTCGTGAAAGTCGATCAGGCCACCCTCTTTGACCTCATCTTGGTGAGACTTCTGAATCTGTTCTTTTTCTTTATTAGTCGTTTTTTTTAAAAAAAAATTTGTTGATTGTTTAGGAAAGTGAGAGAAAGGAAAAGAAATTAGGTACATTGGATTATTTACTTTGGGATTGAACAACTATGAATATTAGATTGAAAAATGGGCAGGGAGGAAAAAGAAAACCATAGCCGATTTTGGATAAATAGAGAAGTCATTGAGCCGTTGTTTTTCTTGGATTCTTGATTTGTATATCCTTACTCTTAAAATTCTCTGTTTATGATGATGGGTTTGGATCCATACATGGGATACAATATCAAGAATTAGGAATTATAATGTGAGTTTTAGTTTGGTGATTTTCCGTACAACTTTTTCTTGTGCCTTGTGTGTCTTGTGTATCGATCAATTCTCTGTTCTTGCAGGCAGCAAACTATCTAGATATCAAGAGCCTGTTGGATTTGACCTGCCAAACAGTTGCTGACATGATCATGGGAAAGACTCCGGAGGAAATTCGCAAGACATTCACCTACAAGAATGACTTCACTCCGGAGGAAGTGGAGGAGGTTCGGAGAGAGAACCAATGGGCATTTGAGTAAGGAGGATGTCCAGAGTGAGAACCCATGGGCAACCGAGTAAAGAATTAGGATGCTAGTTTCCCTTAGTGTTCTTACCTTTACTTTGTACATAAGGGTGGGTTCTGCAATCAACCCAGGTTACCTCATGGGGATTTACCTTGACTTTTTTGTATAGGACCTAGTTTTTTATATTATTTTCAAATATGCTTGGATGGTTTCCTACTATTTTGCCTACATTCTCTGGGTCTCATTTCTCAACATTATATGATATATACTTGGCCCATATGTTTCTCTATTCACTATTCGGATTAAACTATTTATATTTATAACAAAGGTGAAGTAATATTTTAAGTTTAAAATATTAAAATTTTATTGGGTTGGTATTTTAAGTTTATAATTTTAAGCATTTTCATTCCATTTTGAAAGAAAAAGAATGGAAATCAGAAGTCATATTATATTTTGTACAAATGCATAATTAGCTTTAAATTTTACACAAGGTTTTAAAATAATAATATGTTCTTTATGAGGGTAGAAAATAGTATATTTATAACTAATTATATTTATATTAAATATAGTGTAAATTGTTTTAATAAAATTAAACAAAAATATTTTTACATCAAATTAAAAATATCAATTATTTAAATTCATAAATTATTATTTTTTAAATAATGAGATACGAGTTTATTAACCACTCATATATTTTTAATAAATATAAAATCAAAATAACATAGCATTTTTATTTTAAAAAAATTAAAAGTAAATATTTCAAGAAACAACATAACTTTATATATATATATATATATAAAATAAATAAATAAAGTTAAAATCATAATTGGTGACTACAACTTTGATCATTTTTTAAAGAATGCAAAACTGTAGTCACCAATTAGGATTTAACTTTAACCTTAAAACCATAGTTGATGATTATAGTTTTGAATTTAAAAAATAGTAAGTCAGCAACTATAATTTAAACTTAAAGTTAAAATGGTAATTGGTGACTACAATTTTGACCATTTTAAAAAAATAAAATTGTAATCACCAATTACAATTTTATGATATAGCAACCTATGTGGTTTAAGCGCATTAGATCGGACATTATTTTGAAAATCGATTTACTTTATGATTTTTTTTTTTTTAAATATCCAATTTTAGATCAAAACTCCTTCGCATGACACTCAATATTATGAATCTCTATGGCAAAGAAGGCATGGAGAAAACTCAAGAGAAAATTTTCATAGATATTCAATATCAAAAGAGGCTTCACTTTTGATGAAAATGACGAGGTTATCTCATCTCTTTTAACTAAGAGTGCGTATGATAATGATTTTAAAAAACGTTTCTGATCTTTATAATACTTGAATGATACAAGTTTTTAATATTAAAAATAATAAAAACACTTTCTAAAATCACTATCAAATGGATTTTTAATATTTCTTCCTCAGTTTATTTAATTAAAAGCATTGTTGAAAACCCAAAATTGAAATTTAACCGTGGTTTTTTTTTTTTTCTCATATCGAGAAAAATACCTATCCCTCCACTTATATATGGAACTTACCTTATATTAAATTATTAAAAGAATCTTATCATCATCATGTCACTGGGACTACTCGTATTCATGTCTGTCTCCACCTCTTCATAATTTCAATAGTAATAATAACGATGATGATTATAGGAAATAATAATAATAAACTCACCCCTTTGCTTTATCCTCATCCCTGCAAAATCTACAAGTGTCTTGAGAGAGAGAGGGGAGAGAAAACGGGAGAAAGGCAGAGGCAATGGAGCGGTCGATTTACTCGTATTCTCCATCCCCTCCAAGTCGTCTAAAGCGCTTTTCTCCTCTCTCCTTCTATCCCTTCACTTCCTCCATTCGACTCCTCAAGACTCTGTTTTTCTTCCTTCTCATGCACCCATCTCAAGCGCCTCAACGCCTCAACGCCCCATTCTTCTTTTCTCTGTTCTTTAGCGCCCTTGCTTGCATCATCCTCGTTCTTCCTCGGCTTTCCAGGCTGAGTCAACCCGACGAGTCGGTTTCCCCACCCAGTTCTCTCCCACAGATCGTAGCAGGAGCTTCCCAGCAGCGAAAGGTGTTGATTTCTATGCAATTCGTGTTTGGGTTCCTGAGTTTGGATTTAGGTTTTTAGTTTTTTAAATGTCAATTGACCTGACGTTGCTTCAAATCCATGGATTTGTGGGTTGTAAGTTCTGAAATCAGTGAACTTGGATTTGGAGGGTTATCTTAGCGTTTTCCTCTTCTGGGTTTCTGTGAGATTTCTAAAAGATTTTAGGGCGATGATTAAAATTTTGTGTTGTGATGTTCATCAGGCTTTTGAGAGGTTAGGCTCAAATGGGAACAAGTCAGAAATCCACCCTAGGCCCTCAATAGTTATGAAAATTTAATTTGGAATCCCACCCACAACTTTGGTGCAGATAGAATTTTTAATTTTTCTTTCTGTTTTTCTCTGTGTTTTCCTCTACCCGATGTAGCATGATTTTAATATAAAGCAAAGGTTTTGTAGAGAAAAGGGCCCCAGTCGATGTGTTTCTTCTCCTAGTGTTTGGGTGGAAGAGTTTTTGGTGTCTCATGTGTTGGTAAGACTTGATTCTTGCTTATTAACCTGAGATGATTGTAAGAATAAGATATACATAATATTCTGAATCTCTGATTCAGAAGTAATCTACTTTTTTGTTGTATGTTTGAGCTGCATCATATGATTATTTATTGCATCCTCTGGGTGGGGTTGTGGTGGGGAGGGAGAAGTAGAAGTGGGGAAGTTTGTGGTTGGGCGAGGACTTATGGTGTTGATGTGGGAAGAGATTCCCCATGGTGTGTTAGTTTGGAACAGATTTTCGCATCTAGGACACCGAAAAATGGAATCGATCTAGATGCTGTCCAGATGATTAGATATGTTTTGAAATGTCCAATAGGGAACTACAAAAGGTTTCAGTTCAAAGAATTCTGAGTGCTTTGGTGATAGAATGCTTCTATTTGTTCTGGCTTGTACAGTGTTGAAGGCTCATCGTCATGATAAGAAGTTTTTGGAAATTTTCAATGGGAAACTATAAAAGGTTTCAGCTCAAGAGAGAGTGATTATATTGATGTTCTCTTGCCTATGCGATGTTGAAGGCACATCATTATGATGAGAAGTGTTTCCGGAATATACAATTGCAAATTCTATATATTTTCGAAGTGAGAAATTGAAAGAGAAACATTCTTGGAAACAAAACCACGCCCCTCTCCCCACTTCTTACTCTTTCACATAAATACTTCGGCTGCCCTTATGATTCTGAAAGTACGTTAAGCAACTAATAGAGGCTTGATATCCGTCTGATATGCGCTCCTTTTGTTACCATGCTTTAGAATTCTTTGTAATTTAATGAGATCTGGTAGGTTCTAACTTCTATGTCTCTCACAAGTAAAAACTGAGATCCAGGAGATAATGCCCAAATACTCTTTTCAACATAAATAAAAGCAATACATTTTAGCAAGAAATTGGCATGCTTTGTGCATGAGCCTAGTTGTAGAAGCATTGCCAGAGAAATGAGTTTGGCTTATTTGGATCAGGTCGTGACCAGAGTTTGAATAAAAGGTATTTATTTTTATTAGTTTTAATTAACAGCATTAAGTTTTGGTATTTGATGTGGGGGTATAAAAGGGGAGAGCAAGACAGCTCCTCTCTTGATTAGATGGCATGGGTTTTGATGACTTAAGTTGCCATTTTAGTTTTTGTCACCAAAAATGAAGCCATATTGATGGAGGACTGTAATAATGAGAGAAGTGAGTTTAGTTTTCCTTTCTAAATGTTCGATTATACCATTCATTTTGACAGAACTAAGAAGAATGTTGATGTTCTTACCATTCTTAAAATGTTTCAGGCAGCAACTGCTGGGACAATAATACTACTCTCAGCTCTTACCATTCTCTTAATCCACCCAGTTCTTGCACAACCAGCTTTTGCAACTTTCCAAACTGCAGCCAAGACTGGGGGTCCAGCTGCTGCTACAGTAGGGGGACAACTCATCCGGACTGAATTACTAAGTAGTGCTTGGACTGGTTTCTTTGCTGGCTGCTTACACACACTATCAGGGCCTGATCACCTTGCTGCTTTGGCTCCACTCTCAGTTGGCCGTAGCCGCATGGAAAGTGCTGCAGTTGGAGCCCTTTGGGGCTGTGGCCATGATGCTGGTCAGATGATCTTTGGCCTGCTCTTTCTGCTGCTAAAGGACCGCCTCCACATTGAAATCATCCGAACTTGGGGCACCAGAGTGGTTGGATTTACACTACTTGTTATTGGAGCCATGGGAATCAGGGAGGCCTCAGAAGTCCCTACTCCATGCGTGGCTGTGGAGAATGGTGAGTGTGATGTTGGTACCTATGAGGCGCTAGAAAACCCTACAGCTAAGAAAAAGAAGATTGGATTTGCAACTTTCGCCACAGGGATCGTCCACGGCCTGCAACCTGATGCACTGATGATGGTCTTGCCTGCACTTGCATTGCCTTCCCGCTTGGCCGGTGCTGCATTTCTGGTAATGTTCTTACTAGGGACTGTAGTTGCAATGGCTAGTTATACTGTATTCATAGGCTCATGTAGTCAGGCTCTAAAAGAAAGGGTCCCTAGAATAACTGAGAAACTCACTTGGGCCTCTTCCCTTATAGCAATTGCTCTTGGATTTGCCATTCTCATTAGCCAGTTTTTCGGGTTTAGCTTGTACTGATTCACATGACCATATTCAGGTTTAGCATGTTCTGAGTTTCCTCCAGTCCTATAGAAAGATCTTGAGAAGGCCCAATGAATTTGGTTACTATCAAAAATTCATCTTCATAGCATCGAATATTTATGAGAATCATCCTCCTTATCATTAAAGGTTGTAATCTCTGTAATTCCTTTATATTCAGATTGATATTCAGGTTGGATGAAGTGCCCCATTCTACAAATGAGTCCATTTTTCATTAATGGGGTCATTTAACCTCCGTAATCTCGATTAACACAACACTAAATGGAACTGCAGAATTGGTTTTCTCCATGATTGTTCCTTTTAACTCCATGAAGAAAATCAAGGGACATGTAAACACACCCTTGAATGAATTTCTGGTATTCGCAGCAGGCAGCTTTAGGAAGAAACTATATTGCCTTTTTGTCTGTAATTCTACCATCATAGCCATACTTGTTAACTTATAAAACATATCGTGCATCATGTATTGTTTTTTTATGTAGTGAAAAATAAGTAGAAAAAGTTTGTATGTGTGTTTATTTATTGAAAGTATAAAATATAGAGTAATATTATGGAAGATAGTAGGATGTAAAAAGTTAAACCATATTAGATCATATGAAAATATTGAATGTTAAAGTTTTGACAAGTTTAAATTAAATATTACTTTAATATATAGTTTCATCACATAATTTATAAAAATAAATTTTTTCAATTTTTAATTATGATTTTTAATTCTAAATTTTAAGTAGGCCTACGCACTTATTATGTTGTTAATGGATATATATATCCATAATAATTTTTATTGTCTATATTCAAACCATTCAAATAAAAATTTTCCTATATTTATTATAAAAATAAACATATTTTAGCTTTTCCTATAAAATTATTTTACCTTTTTCTTTTCTTTTTTTATAATTAATTTTTCATCTTGCAATATATTTTAAACCATTAATGTAATAATTCTTTTACCCAAAAAAAATTATTCTGATTTAAAGAAAAAAAAAATATATATATATATATATATAGATAGATAGATAGCAAATGGTTGAAAATGTATCATTGTCTCGTAATATCACATATATGGATTGCAACACATATCGATTTCTATAAAAATGTATCATAAGTTTTTAACAACAATGATCATAGCAAATGAAAGAGTTCAAAAATAACAAACAATGAATGTACAACATATTCACAACATCAATCAGCATCATCAGTATTATGACAGGCTAAAAAATGGAGGAAAAAACTAGAGAAAACTCTATCATCCAAGTGGGTATAGTCTTTTTTTTACTTTCCTTCAGTTGAATGTTAAATGGAGAAGTTAGAAGGGTTTTCAATTTGCAACTTCAAACATGAAAATTTTAGCCTGAAAATGTGGGTACAAGAGGCTAAATCTGGTTAGTCCACCCCTCTTTGTCAACATACAAATGAGGCTTTGTAACTGAACATATAGACAGCCTTAGGGTTTCTGCTTTTTGTTGATGTCATAAAGCACACACACATCTGCTGCCGTCTTCATCTGAAATCACAACATGAATTCGAACCGGTCCAGATTGGATGAGTTCATTGAGATAAAAGCAAAAATAAAATAACTTGGTCACTCAAAATAATTCAAGAACATTGATCATACACAAAAACACAAATTAATTTCAGCCAATTTAAATACCATGCCACTCTTTTCTTTCTGACCAGATATGGGCAGAGAGGTTTTGTGTTTTTTCTAGGTAGTTATTTTTCTAAATCAAACATAGATAATAATGCTGTAGCTGTAATATGTAAAGGTGTTCAAATTCAATTAGAAATCCATGTGTGGAACAGCCTCATGGCACATCATAAGGGTGAGCCAGGCCACCTGAAATCAAGGATGAGCTCATAAAATTTTTAACCCTTTTCTATTGCACCTCCCTTGACATCTACCAGTCTTTCCTGTCTTAAAGAAAGCAAACACCTGACCCAACAGTCTAGGATCATGAAGGGAGAGAGGGAAAGAGCCTTATCCAAATTGTGGTCCTGCAGCACTAGTTTACCAAGAAACAATAATCAATCAAGATATGGCAGAAATGTGGTCCAATACAAGCGCAGTAATGAGACAAAGCTCCTATTTTCCCCATCAGGTTTGTGAACATGAATCTAATTCAAGCCCAAGGATTAGAGTAGTTCCATATACCCCACAAACTTTAAATTAGAGTCAATCAAATTATCTGATATAAGACTAATTAATACTTCAAGGCTTGAAAACAAATATGCCTTCACCCTCTGCAAGATGCAAGCGAAACTCCACTCTGATCATCTCTCATTAATCAAACCAACCCCTGGTACTAATCCTCTTCATCTCTAGGTTTCTCGAGGAATAACACTGCAGCTTCCTAATTAACTCTATTAGAGCCCCAAAGATTCCTGCTCCCAAATAAGTCCATTTCCTTTTAATCCAAGTTATATAGATGCACCTTACTAAACCATCCCAAATAACAGTCAGTCTCTTTTTTCCAGTAACTCTATCTAAATCACTAGCTACCACCAAGCCTACAGGACAATAGGCCTATCGACACTTAATTGAAAGGAGATTCCTAAACCTTAGTCCATTCATCTACGCATTGCTCCAAACATGATCCATAATAAAATACATTGCTACAAGCAATGTATCAACCAGCTATCGACATACTATTTTAAGTAAACGTACTGAATATAGCTATAATACAACATGAATAACTCAAACAACCATGCACGCTTCCTTTAAAGGAAAAATGGATTAAATACACCTTAAAAGATTAAATATAGCCAACTCAACCCATCACTCCAATAATTAATTCCATTATCTTTATAACTAATATAGGTGATATAAAATACTGAAGGTACGTAGATAACATGAAGTGTAAAAAGGCACCATGCTACAAATCCTTTAGTCCAAAAAGCATTTTCTTAGACCTTCACCTCCAGCTTACCATGTCATCTCAACCAAAAACAACAACAAGGTCACAAACTCTTTCGCTCTTCCCAAATCCCAGCAAATCTATGTTTATTTCTCATCAACATTATTTGAGCAATATGTACAAAAATCTTAAAAATCTCTATCAAATTATACCATTTGAAATCCGCATTGTTCACATTTGAATTTTCTACATTTTCATATACAGATTTCACAAATTTTACATATCAAGCCACATTAAATTAAATAAATAATGAGCACGCAATAAAGCTCATACAAAACAAATCACTTAGATATTTACAAAGGGCATGCAATCACTAAATTTGGGAACAAAATTCAAATTCATCCCATATTCACTGCTTTGTAAGCCAAGAAATCTATTATGTGCATTATGAGTTGAGAATGAACTCAATGTTCACAGACCAAGATTGGCATTTGAACGTTATAGAAGTCACTGAATGTCAGTGTTACCTGTATAACATGACAGCTGCTTGATTGCCCACCCAAAACAGCACTGACAGACTAAACAGACCAGCCACTGCCCCCCCCTCGCCAACAGACGAGCATGTGGCACATCCGGTACGGGCCGTGACTTCTTAAAAGTAACGAGCCATAATTGCTCACTACGTGACTGTACAAATGGTTCACTTATGTCGGTAGCTTGAGCTCGGTCGAGCCACTGATATCCTATGAAGCCCGCACACTGTCACGGATCCGCTCCTCAACGGTACATCGATGTTAGACGAGTTGACAATCCTTTACCACTCTTGTTGACCGTACGATGACGCTGCCAACCCTACAATCGAATCCCCAGCGGCAATTTATACTGTGCTGTGACAAAGCTATACGATTTGTCGAGCATATTAATTGCCTGTATTCACTAAATTATTTAATAATCCTCAAAGTCTCCGCAAGTGTTGAGACCTACCACTCTTCTATTACTGTATAATACCACAAGATAACTTCCTTAACGCCGAAGCTGCTACGCCCTTTGACATGTGCCGCTATGAGGACGGAGGTACTTCAGATATTGGGATCCCTAATCGTTTTATAGGGTATCATTGATCACCTAATCCACGCCTATGAAGGTTACGGATATTTTCTAACAGACTTAGAGGCATGGGTTACGTCGCTCGGCGACGAGCGCACCACCTTTGACACAAATATATATCGATCTCGAAGGCGAGACGGACGCTCATCTTTCGACTCTCTCATCGGCCACTCGTCCTCATGAACAAGTATCTCGAGCCGTGCTACAGCTTTAGTTCGATATGATATGAACTTTTTATCCCTTCCTTCTTAACTCAAATCTCCTCATAATCACCTATGACAACGAAGCGATGAGCAGAAAGCGCAGCGTCCGGATCCCGCACACATTGCTTATAGCTATCGGTACACCGTCAATATGGCTCTTCGCTATACGACCGAGCGCGCGGCCCCCTTTTTGTATTGCTGTCCTAAACCTGAAGCACGCCTTTCAAAAGACCTTCTACTCCCCCCCTTCCTGTCGAATCACACGGATACGTTCCATATCCACTCGGATCCTGACTGGTCGCCTGCCTCTCTTGTTCGATCTACAGGGGCTATAGCTGTAACATCTCAGTTTACGGCGCGCTTTCGATTTAAAAATTATCTGTAAAATTGCCATTCAATGATCCGCTCTACTGTAATCATGTCACTTGCGTTTTCGGGCTCCCACAGTATCAGGCTTCTCTACAGTACTTACCACTATAGAGATCATAACACTAACCAATTAACTCCTACAAGACGGGACCCCCCTCCGCGCCCGGCTCCGTCCTATCTTCCAGTGGGTCGGCTTACGTACAATTAGCGTCCTAATTCTACCTTCCTCAGTCCTTCTTGGGGTCCCCTCCTTGATGCGCGTAGGCACTCACGTCTCGGCTACTGCAGGACGTTACTTCGGAGACGCGGTGCACCGCAGACATTCGGCTTTTCCTGATTACATACCTCCTTATAGTTCACCTTTGCCACTACCTCGTTAGAAGTTTCTTTGAGAGTTTCTTGATACCCTACACATTCCTGATCAGCACTTCTTAAATGCCTATACCCGAACTTGCCGCGGTTATCAGCTCATCGTCTGTGATGTACAGTTAGCTTAATCACAATAAAGTAGCACACTTCGATATCCCCGATTACGAGCTGGCAAAAGTCGAACGCCTCAACCATCAACAGTCGCAATCGTTTTTTAAACAAACATGATCAAACGCTATAAAATACAGTCGACTACAAAAAGATTCAAGTTAATCAAGATTCACGGGTGTTGGCCTCTTAAAATGAGAATTAGTATAAAATAATAATTATCCAAATGCTCAAAACTAAAGTAATCTTATAGATTAATTTTAACACGTGTTGGCGAGCGATTTTACCATTAATATAATTAATTAATTAATTCATCGTAAACCGACTAATGTCGTTTAAAGAGTTGATAATCAACGCTCTATAAGTCGTATACACACTTTAAATATTATCATATTTCAAAATCGATAATTTGTAATTAGTTAAGAATGGATGCAGTTTATAACATTATCATAGTTTGTAAGCTGTACAAAATTTTTCACACAAAACCCTAATAAAACATATATAAATTAAGATACGAGTATCAGACGGATGTACATAGGCAAGTCACTCTCCTAATGCGTCTATATAGTACTACAGTGAGTGTGTGAGTAATAAAATATATCCCAGACTAAGTACTCTAGACTCTTCAGTCCTAATATGTGCTTTGCAAGAATAAGGCAGTAGCGATCGCTCGCGTGGTGTAACATTCCAGATATATATAAGTAGTCCGTCTGAGGTCCATCTTTATAGCAACTTTTGGTGGAAGTTTCCATAGCCACAAACGACATCCAATTTTTTAAGTTTATTATGTATCGATGTTGGGCTTCAATCTTGACTGAATCCAATTTTTTATATGGGGTCAGTCAGATTTGAGAAGTAGTCTAGATATCACGTTGGAAAACTTAGAAAATTGCGAGCTCTCGAGCGCGTAAACGAGTTATTCTCTCTCTCTGAGGAAGCTCCATACGAAATGATATTTAAATACACAAAAAAAAAAAGAGTCTCCATACTTCTGTCCACTTTAAATAGAACATTTGTTTTGGGATGACATATGGAAGTAAAACAAATATTATGTAGTATCGCCAATATTTTAGCTTGCTCTGGTTCATTAGATTGAAAAACAGTTTTTTGTTTTTAAAAACAAAGAATTGGTATTTTTAAAATATGTATAACATGGTTTATCTTGGAGTAAATTTTTATTTAAAATAAAGTGGAAATCGATAATTTAATTTTTACGAGGGAAATATGCGATATGTTTTGTAATATTATGTATTTTTTCAGAAACGATGAACCAATAGTTGGAGCCATGTTTTCTTACAACTATTTTTATAAAATTATTTTTTTTATACAAGGAATAAGAATCAATTGCTTTTTAAAAACATGAGCAACGGTACTTTTAGTATTTTCCTACGTTGATATAACTCGTGGCGACGCTACACTCATTATGAAAAGCGATTTATATACTTTTTGTCAACAACAAATGAATTTTTATTTGATTAAAATATTGAAAATTCCAAAAATATTTTAAAAAAACAATTGCTAAATATAATATTAATCATAATAACAATGAGTTTTATATCTTTTTTTAATTTTATTATTAAGGTTATGTTTGGTACGTGAGAAAATGAATAAAAATAGATATTTGTTAGACACAATATAAAAACAAGGAATCTAAATTTTTACTAGGGGAATGAATTTTGATCTTCATAATAATGAATTTTTTATTTTTATTATCGGGTTTAATAGCTAATCCAAGCACAATAATAAATAAAAAAACAAAATTCTCTTTTCCATTTCCCCTAGTCATGTACCAAACACCCCCCCAAATATGCTTTTGATAAATTTTGTGAAAACAACCATTTTCAAAACCAAGTAATTAAAGAATAATGAATTTGCTCTTTGAAAATAAGTCTTCGTTTTAATAAATAATAAAAAAACTTCAAAGATTAATATTTAAAATTGCATACATTTTGGCTCTAAGTGGTTTTAAAACCTATAAAGAAAGACATACTCAATATAATAGTGAGACGCAGAGAATTAGACTTACTGTAATTTCTATCTATATACATAATTTCTATAAATACTCAAAAAATGTAATACTGATCATAAGAATAAGTTACTGATCTAATACTTAATCACCAACTCACGCTTCGACTTAGACATACTTCAATATTGAAAGTAGGCAAGGTATGCCAGGTCACAACAAGAACCGGGACAGTTGAATATTCCGAGTCCACCCGTAGTTACGAAGAAAATGGATCTATGGGCTTACTTTGCAGAACACCGGTTGTATCCTAACAAACGAGATCCGCTCGAAACACAAGAATATGAGAAGCAAATATAACCTCACATGCGACACGCAAACAGAGAATAAGACTCTACTTTCTTCTGTCTACTCCTCGGACCTGACGCCCTCTGTGATATACACATAAAAGTGAGCGCCTCTCGACCGAAGCATATTAGTGTGCATATCTGAGTCTAATACTAATATGACATCATATCCTATAAGGTTGGGCACGAACTCCTTAACGTTTTAGAGCCACATAGAGTGAATTTTTAACCGCCACACCCCTTAAGACCACAAGTATTCCTCCAAGGTATAAAGACTTATATTTAAAATGATTCATTTTATAAATGTGATCAGTTATTCCTACCACATCCATTTTCATGTCTAATATCTCATGATAAGTTTGCTTGTTATTTTCCTATAGTATATATTAAATTCCAGATCTCTACTCCTAAAGCACTAGTATGCATACCTATTGTTTCTATATACAATCTCTTCCAATCAAGCGATTTTGATCAACGCGTACATAAATCTGAAACACACGGTGATTGTGGAATCTAGTTTAATTAGATTCCTTTATTATTTATTTAACTAATGAAATCGTCGGTTGATAGTTCCATTACTCATATATGATCGTAAGCGTCATTCGACATAATTAATCTTAAAAAACATCAAAGAATTAAAAGTTAAAGTGTCTCTTGGCCAATTTAGTGAGAGAGGCAATTTACAAGCTAGACTATACTCTCAAGTGCTAATCTGCGTGTGAAATTATACTTACATAGGCAAATCGTGAAATACTCGACAAACATAACATCAAGTAGGTGATCTCAGAAGTTCAAGATAGTATAGCAACTAGATAAAGCACAGAAAATATAAAGCATAAGAAAAGAATCAACACGTGTCATCAAATAATAATTAAATAATGATAATACTTTAGATGCTAATGAGCTAAATGACTGTTCATATGTTTCAACAAAGATAGGGTGTGATTTGAGACTAATTAGCTCTCTACTATAAAGAAAATTTACCTGTGCACTTGTAGTATCAATGACCTTAGCATTCCCATCCTAAAGAGCTTGTTATAATATCTCGATACCAGAGCAGATTGAAAAATGAAAATGTATCTTATAATCCAGATCCTCAAATATAGTAAAATTTTGTTTAGCACTAATAATCATAAATTTATAAGCCGGTATTAAATTAGATAGATTAAGATCATTTAGATAAATGAAATAATTTCATCCAACAATAACCACTAGATATACAACTTCATAGAGAAGTATACATATAGTGTTATAAAAATAAAGCATAACTTCTCTAATGATATAACTAGCACTATTTTATATCATTATATATTATATGATTATTAACCGTTGGAGTTCTTAAAAAAATGCATATACTGACTCTGTCAAAGACACAGGTCTTAATTATTTCTACTATCTTTTACAAGTTAAAGTTTTATCCTTTGTCCAGATCCCAAATATAGCTCAGCATAATCTTATGAAAAGATGTAGCAACATCTATTATTCTGTTAACCCTATCTCGTTGATTGCTCCTCCATCATGTAGCAAGCTCAATTACACACGAATTGGTGCTCCTAGCCAGACGCTATACACGTACGTGTGTCAGCATGCCAATCGAGAGTAGTGGTGCCATCACTAAAGACCACATATACAATAAGTATATATATATATATGTCTTACTAGTGTGTACAGATCCTCCTGACTCTATCTTTCGCACGCTGTACAACGAGACTGTGTTCATATAGACACGTGACAGCCAAGCGATATATCCCGTAACCTATCAAGATCTATGTTGCAACAACAATATACTCATATAGCTATACTTATGCTATTGGGATCCTCTCTTCACTTCTAGTCGCATATCACCTTATATCTGCATATAAATTCCTATCTCGTGATGTTATCGAATATACAATCTGCGTTATACACTTAATACCATATGTTTATACACTTCTGTCTCGTGCACAATCTATTTACTGAACTCGATCATAGCTCTTACTCAGTCTCTCATTTGGCTTTACGTAGATTTTCTATTCCTTTGTGTATCTGCTCGTTTTAGATCTATCTTAACAGCTGTGTGCATATCGATTACACATAATCTACTCGCTCGCACATTCCTCCCTCATATACCGACATAAGAGCTATAGGAATCGGCGAGTCCATCTTGAATACACAGATCTCGATCACGCTTTTGTTTTTATAAAGCAATGTGTGTGTTACTCTATCATCTGAGATTAGATCATGCCTGAGTAGATATTAAGACGATTATATCACATGTTAACTTTTTAATACGGCACTCTTAATTCGAGAATTATGTCATCTCTCACCATATCACTCTTCCTCGTTGTGAGACCATGTTATGCGACTACATGTGTTGACATGACCCGACATACTATGGCTCATACATACATATATTAAATACTGTGCCTTATAGCTATGCTTCCCCAATACCTTCATACAGTCTACTATCCCATCTACTAATTGATCAATCTCCGTCGCGAGAATGTTTCTCAGCCTCTCGTGTATATATTTTGTACATAGTACACGACATGATACATATAACCAATCGCTACTCTACGGGAGGGCACGTGCATACATACTCATCTTATTACTAGTGTGTGCGCTGCCTACTCCCTAGTTAATATCTCCTTCTCTCTCTCTTCTCAACTATTTTTGTATACTCAATTCTGCCTTCTTGCCACAGAGAAGCTATATTCGACAAACCCTCTTAATAGACATCATATTGCTGATAGATGACGCTCCTATTTTAATTTGGCATTCTCTTGGTACGATCTTTGACGAATCTGGGAGGCAAAATTGCATACTCAGTTCAGACGCGTGAGGAGACCAAGTTGGTAGCACATACTTCAATGATTTCCAACAATAAGCACAAAATAGTTTGAAAAGCGAAAAGTCCAATCCTGATTGCAAACGCGACCAAGACTATCAAGGGTACTACATAGTAGAAGAAAAAGTCTACAAAATTAAGCTCATGGAGCCTATTTGGTGGGTCTTTTGTGACATTAATTCTCAGTAACCTGGATTAGATGTGGACGTATATGGATACAGGGACACCTGCGCATAACCAAACCAAAATAGCGCGCCAGAGTCCACTATTGCCGATAAAGACTGTGGATCACCATTACATCATCTCGATAGTTCCACAAAGCCCCTCATACGACTCCCATTCCGATGAACAGACCAGCGACGAACTATTACATATATATTATATTACTTCCCAGTATTATTTTTATCGATATTAGCAGTAGGAAGAAAACGCTACCCTCTCAATCTTCTTCACGGAGCGAGACGCTAAAATACAGAACAGTGAAATAGAGCTTTTTCACTTATGATCTTCTCATAAGGCAGCTGAGATATATGCCCTTATACTCACCACATATCTCCTCATTAGTAATAGCGTTAAAAGATTAGCACATAGTCAGCCATCAGACTTACCTAGCTCAACTACCAACCACCTTAATCCTAACCCACTTTTTCGATATAATATCGACCGACATGACCTGCATAGTTTGCTATGCCCCATGAGAGAATAAAATTAGGAATTGAGATTGAAATGCCGCTGTGCTTCCTTATAATACTACACTCTTATAATTATCCATCGGAACAGCCTTAAACCGAATCTAACCAACCGGCCTCTATCTTTCCTAAGTTTTGGCATCTCATTTTATTGCAATCGTCACTCAGACAAGCGCACACTTTAATGATTGAAAACTTGTACGCGTCACTACACTTTACCTCTGTGTATGTATGCACATATATGTATAAGCGGAACTCCAGATCCTGTTCTGGATAGACTCTTCAACATGGCCACCACCGATCAACTCCCATTTACATTCCTACTCAAAGTCTTCGCTCTGAAATAATTATGAAGAACAATTCCTTGAATTAACCAGCTCGTAAGTTGGTGAAATTCATTTATATTAAGATTTTTTATCGGGAGACTGTAACAATTCGATAGTATTATTTCTAGAATGAATAAAATTCTGGAGTAGGGAAAAAAGGAGGTTTGCGTAGGAATATTTCATTTTTAAAAAGGATTCTCTTCCCATGTATATGTAGGCTGTTGATAGTATTATTTTTTTGTTACTTACTTATGTATGGTATCTATTATTGATAAAAATTGTTACGCAGACTTTCATTTGGCGTGTGAAATAAGGACTAATTGAATAAGTTAAGTGAGTAGCCTCGTAACGCTATAAATGCTTTATACATCCCAGCCACCACTGATGTTTGTTAGTATTTATTATGTCCAACTTGATACTCATTGTGCTCAAGAACTATGTTATAAAGTTTTTTTTTTATAGACTTTAAATCATTTAAACTAAGAATAAGATGTACGATTGCTGTCCATATGAACTGAAAACATATTTGATGTATCTAGTATAAGGAAACTTTAAGAGCCATATGATAAGTAAATTTCTTTAAGTGATAATAAAAAGGTTTTTATTTATTTTTGAGTAAATTTAATTCAGAACCAATAATATGGAGCCAAAGCCAGACCCATATATAAAAATGAAGATTCAATGTGTGGTACTGTTTAAACATATTATTGTGAATTTTGGAGATGTCACATTAGAATTCCGAATTTATATATACATACACTTAATACATATGCATGACGTTGCGTATTCAATCTATGAGACATTATTGTTGTGATGACCCACACGCAATTTAAGTCTTGTTACGTTGTGACTTTTTTTTTATTCTCGGATCTGAAGTAAAGAACGGTGGAAGGACCAAGTGGTATTGAGTGACTTCACTATAAACATCGTGAGTGGCCATTAATATACAAACAGTGAAAGGTGAATGCAGTAACTAATTGTGTGAGATAGTATTTATCCAATCATAGGTCTTTCACAATAGCTAGTGATTAAGAAAAAACAGAACTGAGACCTTTCAATAATTGAAACTCAAATATAGTAAGAAGCTCAAATTTAATAATGCTCTGCAGTGGGCAAAATCAAATTAAAAATATCATACAATCTCTAGCCTTGCCGTATATGATAGCACATTGAGTCAATTAGTGTTTGGTTGCAATCCTCTCCAATAAGTACATTTGCAAATATCACCTAACTGCACTTATGTTAGTCTTAGCTTGTTCACTCTCCCATTATTAAGGATCATATTTCCCTACACTACTACGATCGAATTAATTTCTTTTATAATGTTTCATTTTCTCTAACTTACGGAGAGAGCCTAATTCAGAGACTTTATGTGCTAATATTACAACACCTTAATCTTCAATACATCGAACCATTTATTGATAAATTAAATTATTTAGTGAAGTAAAGAATAGGATTTAGATTAGTTTTTCAATTTACTTTTGTTATCATGAATAAGTGATTAGAACAATTTTTAAAACGGATATTGATGTGATTATTAGTCACATCTAAGGGACAAATATAGCCATGAGCCATTAAGCGAGGCTAATAATGGAGCGCGGCCTTCTAAGCTTTCAATGCGACTATGTAGCTATTTCCCATTTTTGTAGAATCCTACGTATAACAATGCTCTATAGTTGCTTTATAGAATAGAGGTTCTGTAATCAGTAAAATAATGAATTTTATATTATCCTTGGCCACTATCCCTCTTAATGAGACACACATTTATAAGAGTAATCTTCTTAAATTTTATTATGTTCATCTATATAAAACTAAGGTTATATTCCTATACAAATACACTTAATCTGATACTCGATATCACTAGTGTATTTGTTATCTAAAAAATAAAATTTCTATTTATTAAATATTTTTTATTTAAAATCTCTCTGATTTGTAAATCAATAATACTTAACCATCCAAATCATTTTTCGTTTACTAATATGTATAAAACAAAGTGTCTACTCTTTATCATTTAAAGGACATAAAATACTTTTTAATTATTTAATTCTATAGAGTATTACTTTGATATAGTAATATTGGATAGTTAGATGCAAATTACTTGAGATATACAATTTAAACATTTAGTATGGATTTAGGACACGACGATCAGATTCCCATGCAACGGTCATTAATGCTATAAGGTAAATCTAATATAGAACCCCATTACCCTAGCTCAAGAGCATTTCAACTTGGGTGTCCAGATGACTTAAAGCTTATTTCAATCATTAGATAGCATCAAGTTACTTAAGAGAGTCGTACAATACGGGATCCTGTTTCGACGGAAATCTTTCTCTTATTGATAAATAGCCATCTTCCTTTTGTTACACCCTATATTCATGATTCATTAGCAACGTAAATATTTTCACGTTGTGAATGCATATGCAAACTTCTTAAGATTTACACAGAAAAGTAAAATAGGAGTTATGAATTATCGCCTTTGATATATTATAAGTTATAACTACAATTAGGAGACGACATTAAAGTGTGAGAATAGACAGATCTCGAGCTAGAGGGTGCTAGGGTTGAAGTTCCAGATGCAAAGTGGGAAATTCACGATTATACTACCCGATCGAGGAATATTAAACCCTATACGTCTATTTTCCTCAACACATCTCTGGAGAGAATCTATAGGTCTTGCACTCCGAATATTTAAGACTATCGATCATATATTCAAAGTCACTAAGAGTTATGAGATTTGTGAATGTCCATTGTTAATAGACTTATAATAGTCTATAGACTTACTAACCCCCTCTCTATCGACTTCTCGCCACGTCACGCGAGCGTCACCATACGCACCACGAACCTTAAGTTCTTATCCAAATTTTCGTGTTACCGAGTGCCTCATAACTTTATCTCTCTTAAGGTATTTAAAAAGATGTTGTGACACCTAGTGATAAAGCTTTCAGTTAAGTCACTTCCCGAGCAGCTCTATCATATATATGTATTGCGACTCCTCATCTAATTTGGAATCTTACTGCAACTCTGCATAGAGTCTCTATTCAGTGCATCATATCATTAGCTTCTCATACTATTAACACATATAGTGAACTAATCCTCATTGATTTGCCGAAGTCGTAGAACTAAAATATAAAGACCCGCCAAGTAAACTCTGTATTTCACTAAAGTAACTAATTTACATTGGTTCTCCTGTAGAAAGTTCCCCGAAATACAATTTTACATGATTACAAGTAGAAAATTTTATATAGGAAGTTATAGATTTTTTACCCTGTTCTCTTTGTATCATGGTTTTATTACATTCCATAGCATTAAGACCTTACATAGGGAAAGAGGATATAAAAGGTTTTTTTATTAACCCTTTTTTTTTTTAATAAAAGATAAATTTAATAGTACTGATTTAGTGAGTCACTAAGGGAAAGTACTAAAATGTAAAAATTAAACAAAAATATCAGAAAAAACAAGATCGGCAAAATATGTCATTTTAATTGCTATAACGCTGATTTCATTTCTCTCGATGAATTGGTATTGACTTGTGTATAAGCGAATAATTTCTGCTACAGTTTTTTTTTCTGAGGTATCGAATCTAGCCTATGAAACAAATGGTCTGTGCTAAATTAACCTCAGGCTTGATTGCTATTATGATTGGCTCTTCCGAATATCCGATATTCATTCCGTCATTTTACAGCTCCAAGTCATACATTTCGTTTAACCCAGTTGGATTCTTGCTTTTTTAGCTTCCAAATGTAGTTAGTACTCAATTCAATTGATAAAGCTAGATTGACTGTCCGGAGAAAAGTTGCCATCCCAACATAGTGTACTAAAGACATGCATCTTGCCATGCTACCCTCGTTATTCCCTCTCGCCCCTTAGTTTTCATCTTTCTCCTACTCCCAATTAGTTTCAATCGCCTTGTAAGCGTGTATTAAACGCGACTAAGCCCATACATCAGTTATAGAGTGCCATACGCCAATTGAAATAAATTTGCTGTTCATGCAGTATTCTAAATCTTCCAAATTATTCGTTGCCATGAAACTATTAGTGCAAATTGAGCTCATCCACGCATTCTTCAATTTGCTTATGTACGCATAAAAGCCTATCGAAAGCACCACCTTAAAGACATTCACAATTTGTGGAGAAAATCTGAGTTGCAAGGGGAAGTGCGCCTACCATAGTTATCGAGGTTATCAAAAGGGCTTTATATTAATTACTAACTCAAGGTGCCTTGCACATTACCAAAGAGCCATATTTATTACAATGTCTACTTAAAAACACCTACCAGTATGAAGAAAGGTTAAGCAAATTTTTGTGATCAGTAGGAAATAAGTGGTATATCATAAAAAATAAAAGAATTAAGTTAGTGTCCATTGGTACAAAAATATGAGAGTGACATATAACTTCACCCAATAATTCAGGAAACTTGATCATATGTTTAACCAATTAATTATAAAAAGAATAAAATAAATAATTGAGTTTTAAAGTTATATTTAAACTACAATAAATCTAATAATATAAATAATATTAATTTCTCTAATATAATACCAAGTAATCCTTTAGTTAATGTTATAATCATTAAAGTTATTAATGTTTAAATTCAAGTCTCCCACAATTAAGAATTTTTTTTAATAGAATTATTAAATAACATAAAATAGTAAGGATAATATAGGAGAATTCTATCAATCCACATACTGCTATTAAATAGAAGAAATAGTTTATCATCTTTTTTTCATAATGCCTTTTTATTATGTTGCTCAATTTTAAGAATATAAATTTAGTAAACTCAATACATTTTAAATAGATATATATGAAATGAATTTTAGTAAGGTATTTTTATCATAATGAAATATGATCGACCTTAATTAGCAAGATGTGAAAGAAGTAAATACCTTATGAGATGTAAGTTTATATAAGAGTCCCGATATATTGCTTGCTCACATAAGATGCCATTATACTTATTCTATATAGTTACAAAAAATCTATAAATATACAAGGCTATGATTTGTTCATCTATCAAATATTTGATGATAAAATAAGAGGAATAAATAAATATAGGAAGAAAGAAAAGAGAAAGAAAAAGTATTAGAAAAATGATAGAGAAATTGTAAGAGTTATAATTTATTTATTTTTTTTATTTGTATATTATATTTTATTTATTTTACTGCATCAGATATAATAATTTAAGATCATTTTCAAAAATACTATCATATTTTTAATAATTCATTTAATTATTATTTGATTTTGATTTTATTCATAGAAACCAAACTGATAAAATCAGTTTTCTTTACATAGTTCTTATTTCTCGTATTTCTCTTACATAACATAACCTTTAAGAATATCTCAGAGATAGAAAAAAATAAATATATCAAGTTATTTTGTGTGAGACAGAGTAGCACCTAGAATCTAGTAGGTAAATTGTTGTAGGTCAGAGTGAGATTTAATAGAAAATACAATCGCGAATTGTTTACATGTGTTGCAATAGATATTAGAAACAACTAGACCGAATCTCAAGGAAGCTTCTTTACCGTCACATCGATTTGCTTATACTCAATTGACGCATGATAAAAGCCGTAATCTATATTTATAAATCCCTACACAATTCCACTTCTCCATTTGAACTTTCATAATTTATCTTTTCTTTATCTTTCAATCTTACATTGTTTCATTCTTTACAGTTTACATGCATAGATTACGCCGATAACTGCTAGTTTAGGAAGATTTAGTTGGAATCCACATGCCACAATGCGCTTAAATCAATATTTAATATAAGATTGATAGAGGTGAATGTAGAAAGACTAAAGAGAAAGAGAGAGCACGTGGTGACAGAAGCTTGGAAGAAATGAAATAATAATAGAAATAGACGATAATACGAAAAAAGAAACGTAAATAGAAGGAAAAGATAATGAATATAAGTTGTTATAGACAGTTGCAGTAGACATTACTCGCTAATAATCAAGTTGACGGAAACTTATCTGCTCTAGTGGAACCCAAATCTTAACTCTCCTCATTTTTGCAATCACTCCACTTTTGCTCTAGTTGGTTCTCTATCAACTACCATTTATAGATAATAAAAATATATTTTTCATTATTTTACTCTAAAATGATCATGAATTTTATTTTTATCAATCTCCATTGACTCATTGGTTATTAAAAAGAAAAATCTAGTCTAACTTTTTTTTATTACTTAATAAGTAACCCCATTTAACTAACTTTATTAGAGAATAGGATGATATGAATTACTATAACTGATAAAATTACGATAACTAATACAAAAATTATACTTTACCACAACTTAGGAAAAAAATCATATATTAGAAATATATTCCTAATTTTATATGTAAAATTTAATAAATAAATTAGTGTAGAGTAAAATGTTAAAAATCAGTTGATTAAATCTAACTATTTAATTTTAATAATAACATATTTATGATATAAAAATAAAAATAATATTTTTAATCTTCGTAATAAACTATATAAAAGTTTATTTTTGTTCATTATTTATTTTATCAACTTAGGATATATAATTTAAAATATAGTTTTAATTTTATATTTTTAAATAAATAATTAATAAATGTATATAAGTAAATGGTCTTCATATAAGTGTGAAATGATTGATTACGGTTAAGAAAAATACCTTAGAGGAAGGTGGAATTGGTGATAATTTATTTATTTATTTTTTGAAAATATTTATCCAAAAGCAAAAAACAAGTTATTAACAAGTTAGATAATAGCAAAGTAAGAAAAATGGACAAGATATGTGCATACTTCTTTTATAATGGTTCGATAATTCACCTACTTAAATTCTTCTCAAGATCCTATTCGAGTGAAGGTTCCACTGTCAAGACTTCCAATAGAAACCTTCAAGCTTTACAATTAGATTCATTCGCTCCAATACGCATTACAATCTCTTAAAGTATTCCATCAACTTGAAGTCCCTTGGCTCAAAGTAAATAAGTAATGAAGGCTTTAATACTTCCAATCCTATAACAAATATAATTCATAATACAAGGGAAACTATGATGATTTTGATGTGATGCCTCGAATGTGCAAATGGATCGAGAATGCAACCTTTATTACTAAGAATCCCTGTGAAAGATGAAGATAATCATTTTTAACAAGTTATAGTCGTTAGTGTTTCCACTTCATTAAATAAATTATAGTATATGCTCTTCTAGTTTTTATAAGAATACATAATAAGTTAAGCACCCTATAAACACATTGAATTGTTAGCTTTCGTAAATTCGATTCGAGCTTTACTTTGTCGATTGCTACCTATCTAGAGCTATATAAAGACATTTCACTGTATTTTATGGAGATCCATTGTGTTTTCCGAGTCTGATTTTTGCACGATCCTATGACCAATGTCAAGCTCTTATCTTAATTGTGGAGCACATTAAGCAACATCTTAGATTACTAGATAGGATAAATAAGAGATATAATATTGTGCACAATCTTAGCATAGTTTCGATCACTTGTCAACAGTGAAACCAATTTCTAGTTCCTAGCTTTATTGCACTATAATATAATGCAATAATTAAACTTTTTAGTTGAGTTCAACATTCTAACCAAACTTGTGTAATCCCTTATTTAATAATATTTTAGAGTTAGTTTTGTAGAAGAATTTACATCAAGTTTTGAATAAAAACAAAATATTTATCCACATCTTCTTGATATTTTGAGAACATCATCTTTTTAATATGTAAGTAATGTATATATATTAAAAGCTTAGATATCTCGCCAAAAATCTAAAATATTATAGACCTAAGTGAGCCAGTAAATAATACGCCCTTTATCAAATAGTAGAGTTTTTCTTTTATATTAGTTTCTAATGTGGATCGAATCTTTCTTGCCATTGAATATATCGTTGATAGTTGTATTGAACTTTTCTATTAAAATAGTACAAATTATCAACAATAAAAAAAACGTTCATCAGTATTTAATAACGTGAGTAATCGAATACATTTTATTGTATGTATTATCATCACAAAACTTGAATGTTTTTTTCACAACTAATCTTATTTTATGATAAGCAATTAGTGAGTAGAACAAAAGGCACACCCGATTCACATTCTGTTCTTACATTATCATTAAATATATTTTCTCATTCCCGTCCCTAGCTGAGAGTCGCGATACAGCTTGATGGCTCTACTCCCATTTTGCAAAAAATATATATAAATAATCTTTGGTCCTGTCACCTATCTTCCAAAAAGAGTTTTATTATTATTTTTTTTTCTTTCAAGTTATCGTATTCGTAACAAAAATTATACATATAGCAATAACATAATCGCAAAACTACATAGTCCAACAACACGAACAACACGATAAATCTAAACCAATTTCCAAATTATTCAATTGTGTGTGGTACAAATCGTCACTATAAAGTATGTCAAACACCTTCTAACCAGCCACAATCAAAATTTGAAAAGAAGAATATTAAATAGGCTATAACCATAAAAAGCATTGTTTCTTGCAAAAACTTTTGCTTTTTAGTTTAATCAAATTCTTACACAATAAAGATATTGAGCGAATGGCTAAAACATAAGCCTCTTTTTTTAGAAGACATAACCTTGGGCCAACACTCACGACGAATTTAGATCTAGTAGTATTATTTGCCATGATTGATAACCAAACATTTCGATCATACAAACAAATAATTCAATGAAAAATCCTACATAACTTCAGTATCCAGATAGTTCTACGTAAGCATCACCGTGAAATTGCATGTTACCCAGTATGGGATATTGTGAGTGAAGTTAAGTAATTACATCATTAGATAGAAAAAAAAATTATAAAATAAATAAAAAAATCTATTAGATAATGCTTATCGAAAATGAATATAGAGAGAGTTTCGTAGGAAGAAATAGTAATTATTTGATTATTAAAGGATAGTTGATTATGTAGAGCAAACGAAATTGGAGATAAAGAGCCATCTTTAAGATAGAAGCCCCGAAAATGTGATTGATACTATTTTATAAATAGTCATATTTAAATAATTCACTATTTTCAGACGTAAGCGACGAAGTTTAGATATAGCAAACCTATGCATGTTTTTAAACCATTGGGTTTATTTGAAAGAGCCTCATAACTTTCGCCTTTTAATTTAATTATAGTTCTATAGGCAAACCCATTAACGCATGAAGATTTTCAGTATCACATCCAAGGGCTAAACGGATTGAGTGTTCAAATACTTAACCTATAGTAACTCTGATGTACCGTATGACATATGTGAATAATGAGCATCTGTACTAATATTAAAATAAGTTGGTAAGGCTGGGGAGAACCCAGTTAAATATCATAGAAACTGTTATTCTAAACATTTAATACCAACTTTTTTGGGGACTAAACTTGTGTGCCAAAATTAATTACCTATGCGATAGATATTAAATTTTTGCTATTTTTTTTCTCTATATATAACAAAATAATTTTTTGAGTGATTTCATATTATTTTTTATGAAATCTTATCAAGATAAATGATGCTTGATATATACCACATTTGTAATCCAAATTTTACTAGATATATGTTAGTAAGACTCATCAGACCTGTATATTTATTTCATCAAATAAATTTTTCTATACCTACAAATTTCATTATTTATTTTTTTCATTTTTATTAAGAAATGATACTAGATCATCAAAGTTTCAATTTCAAAATTATTATTTCTAGACTTAAATAGAACGAATAATATTAGAAAAAGTGAGGAATATAGTCTATTGATGAGTATCTAATTTTTTGTACAAACAGACTATATATTGAGGCTAAATTGTATCTACAAATCTTTGTTAATTATTTAATAATTGACATTAATTGAATTTTAATTGTCTAAATCTTCATATAGTAAATAGAGTTAATTTAAAAACTAGCTCAGATCTCGACATTTAAGAATGTAGTTTAATACAATCCATCATATGATCAAATTTATATATTTTCAAACTTCAATAAGAGATATATCTCTTAGTGATTTTAGATAATGTTTTTCAAGTATTTAGCAAAAACATTGAAAAGTTCCATTATTACACTGATTGCCAAAAACCAAATTGTAAAGCTCTTACAATCCTTCATAATCAATAGGAGGATACCCTCAGTATAAAACCCTATTTTATCAGTACTTATACAATACAGATAGAATAATATAATTTAATAAAAATAATGAACTTTTTTAGAAAAGAATTGTTTTTTATATACCCCAACCTGTGTAAATTTGCCAAAATAGACCCAACATCTGATTTGATTTCTTTACGAGTCCAACCCGTTACATACTTGTAAGCTTTTCTTTTCTTGCTATTTCATACTCGCTCTCCTAGAGGGAGATGGTGTACCATGATTATTAGTTGTTGCCGAAATGTTTCTCGTGCATGTACAGCTTTTCACTTTCATTTTCTTAGTCTTTACAATAAAGCATACCATTATAAACCCATAAGAGTACAATTATTTAAATGGTTTCTCTAGTTCTTTTGCCAAGAAACAACACTATTAGAGAACAAGTTGTTTTTTTTCTGGTGTTGATGTGGTAACATACAGGCCACCTAACTTCCTATCTACACTGCTTTCAATTTTACTTTTCTGTCATACTGAAAATTATATACACTAAGCTAAGGGCAGACAAAACCCAACTGAAAAATATCAAGGTAATACGAATGAGATAAATTTCTATATCAATGACGAGAATTAAGAAAAATTTCTGAGAAAATCTAAAAAATGATAAAAACATAAAATTCCAAGAGTGAGAAAATTGTCTTAGTGTTCATGTTGAATCGTCCTCTATTTGATATTGATGAGTAGATTATTTAATTACACTAAATCTCAAAACAAAGACCCTACAAGCTAGGACACTATACAAGACCCAAAAAAATCAAAAAATTTATAATCTATAAACATGAAGAAATGGATCTTTGTAGAATGAGTTATTTGTGTCATGAATCATCCACCCATTGCTCAAAGCCGGCACTCACTTCTTCCAATATTTTTCTCATTCGTTTTCTTATGGCCGGACTTTGTTCCTTTTTTTGTTTTTTTTATCTGGAATTTGTTTACCTAGAAAATTTGCCTCGAATTCCACCTTTTTTTCTCCGATTTACAGAACTTGGCAAGTGATCAAATAAGCCTTCTCACAAGCTTTGCGCATGTAACAGAATGTCCCGACAGGAAGCATCAGACGCCGAATCGAATTTGCGAGCAATTAGCAGCCTTCAAATATCCAACCTGTCTTGATGTAACTTTCTTCATTCATCTTTCTTCTCCCTCTCACTCCTCTCCTCTTCTGTTTGGCCCCTAGTTCCTCTTTCCATGGTTTCCCATGTTGCGTATCGCTGCACGACTCTGCGTCTTCGGAAAAGATTTCCACAAGCCTTTCTTCTGATTATGGCTGTCGCATTGTTGTGAATTCAAGACAATCACTTTGCACTTCCTTACTCATGTCACACCCTCTGACCAGGCTGTTCTCCATCTCGCCTGAATTTTACTCAGCTAAATCTTCAAGCTCCCATTGCTCTATTGGTAGCTTTCGAACGTATACTTCCTTCATCCTTCATGCCTCATAAGAGACCAATGGCCTTCCTAGGATTTCTTCACTTTCCTGCATCAGAGCAGCAGTGCTGTCTTCCTAGTGCTTCCGACGTTAATTGGAATGAGTTTACACACAGACATTCTGTACAATCTCATCGATCTCGGTCACCTACATGATCAGATATCAGATGAGCCGTCAGATCAGATGAGCTAACACTAATCCAGTCCTCCACCAGAAATTCAGTCTAGAATTTCCGAGAATCAACGCATCTCGTACATATCTGTAGATGTGCAAAACCGTAGCTACTCTCAATGACTCTCTGATTGTGTTGCCACACTAACACGGCTATATGCTCTGAGTCTTATGCTTCCGTGACTTAACTGATCTTCAACCATCAGCGTGACCTCTGTGTGTGCGAGAATCGGCCTGATATTGTGCGTCGCGAGCTCTGAATCATGCTCATTGCTGGCTCTGCAACTGTTGCATGTCTGCTGCTTGATGCTGGCTGACGATTGAAGCAAGAGCCATTAACCAACGGCAACGATTATCAACCCATTTCCTTGAGCCGCCAGAGAAACCCAAGATTTTATGAATACAACTGCGCCTGAGTGTGCGATTCACCTATTTCCCCTCTCAGTACCCTAGCAAAGAAACCTTTTTCCTTCACAGATCAAGAACCCCAAAAAATCCCAGATGGGTCGAGCTGACGGTGTTTGTTTAGCCAGAAGACCACGAGAAGAGACTCTTTTCCTTGCTGTGATTCGAGTACATAAAAAACAAATGGTTTGGGAGGTGTTATTATATATATCATTATATATATAATAGAAATAAAACTGATTCACAATAAATTAGAAGATAATCTTTTTATGAATTAAATAACTACAATCCAAAAAGGGAAAAGAGGTAGAGAGCCTAGGATCTTTCTTCTTTCTTTTTCTCTCTCTTTCCTATTTTTTATATATTTTATTTTATATTTGTAATTTTTTTAATATTTCGATTCTTTTTTGATTTCCTGAATACGCATAAGAGGAGAACAACGGTACACATGCAGAATTTGTGCTAAACTTATCGGGTCAGGAATCCAGAGGCTGAAGGCAGATCGTAGTAGGTTCCCAGCGCGCGCGCAGAACACCAACGCGTACTCCATATCAAGATGTTATCACTCGCTGCACAATACCGAATGGGTGTGTGTGTGGGGAAAGGTCTATGTCTCTTCGTTGCGTGTGACCGCTGGACCGAGAACACATGCCTACCGCACTTTTGGTCGCACATTATACCATTCGAAAAACTATCTTATCAAAGAAATAGGCGCAATTCTCGAGTATGAAAATCTCTGATTTCTCTCAATAGATTTGATTAATATTACAATGTGTGCTATTTCCTACTTTTTTACCCCAAAAGGAATTTTTTTGGCCTTTAAAAAAAATTAATTGTAGTTTTTTACTTGATGTAACAACCCTTTATTTCTGCAGGAAAACTGCTACATCTTCTGCCTGAGTAGCAGTCCATGTATGCCGGTTAACCTGACTCTTCTATTGCCGTCTCAGCCCCCTCAAACCGCTCCTTCTTACATTACAATGCGCCCCGCAATAACGATCCCTTCCGGTTTTAAATATTCGGCGGTAGCGTCCCTGCCGTTGAACACGATTTTTTGTAAATTAATTGTAATTTTTTCCCTTTTTTTTTTTTTACTTCTTTGTTTCTTTCAAAGAAAATTCTAATTTTTTGGATATCCATTTGGTTTTTTGATTTTTAATGAGAATGGATTCCCATTCTGAAATTTCCTCTTGAATTTTTGTTTGGTTAATTTTTTTCCCTTAATGAAATGATTCTTTTATTTTATTCATAAAAATTGTAAATTTTAGAAGTTTCTCTTAGGCATACAATTTGATTTTAATAAAGGTCCACTTTTTTATCTTTAATGTCAATATTTTCTTTTTTTTTCTTTGTCTTTTTCTTTTTTCATCTATAATTCCTTTACTAGTAAAAGATTTTTTTTTTTTTTGGGATAATCCACATGGTGTGTATTGATTGTAATGAAGATAGGCATTTCCCAATTCGAATTTCCTTCCTATTTGCTCTTCATTTTATTTTTTTTCTAAAATGAAATACCATATTTTAACTTTTGTGAATTTGCATTGTATTGTTTTAATGAAAGCTGCAATCAACCTTTAATTGTATTTTTTAAATTTTAATTTATTTCTAAATGAAAGTCTCCATTTTTAAAATTTTAATTGGTGGAAAAAATTCTAATCTTTGCCATTTCCACTTGGCCTTTCTTTAAAAAAAAAAGAATTTAATGTGAAGGGATTTTCCATTTTGAATATTTTCTTTTAAAATATTTCCCAGTTTTGGATTGGAGTGCTCCTTGTGATGCAAGGTTCAAATTCTTCTCGTTCTCTAGCCTAATCCCGAGATTCCATCAGAGTTTTCTATTGGCGCGTAAAGATAAAGCTCCTCTTTATATTTATATTTGGGCATTTTATTATTTCCTCCTTCCAACCTTTGTATTTTTTTTATTTTTTATTTTTATTTTATTACACTTTTTCCAAAAAAAAAATCTAATTTATTTTACCATCATCCAGCTCCATTACCATCATGTGTATCCGCGCTCCGATAACAATTTCCAATGCGTGTTCACATCTGGATCTTCAACCCATATCATCCCAAAAATAATAAATATAAATCTTTTTTTCACCTTATTATTTTTTCATTGATTTTGTCACCATTTCTATTATTTATGCCTAAATGACCATCAACTAAGCCCACCTATCCCCTTTCTTAAGCACTTTTATCGCTCTTTATTATGACTCATCAGAGCCACTTCAATTTCCATATAAGTATGGAGATAAGAGAAGCTTAATTATTTTTTTCCAAGAAACATGCAAAAGTATTAGTATCATTATAGCTCACTTCCTTTATTAGGGAAATTATTATTGTTAAGAAATTGCTACATACTAAGATTTTTTATAATTTCAAAGGAAAATATGACTTCTTTTCTAGATTTCTTTAGATTATTCAAGTATATATAAACAAGTAAAACATGTTTTTTGAATTATTTAATATTAGTGATTTGATGTCACAAAACTAGCAAAATCTCTATTCTTATTATTGTCATCATGAGCGATTGTACTTCTTATCACAAAAAAAAAAAAAAAAAAAAAAAAACCTTGTCATGCCTTTGACTTTTTTTTTATTAACTTTAATTGCTAATGAGGAAAATAAGAGAAATAGTTTTATGATAGAATTTACTTGAAACACCGCAGTTGTCAGAGCACCAAAAGAATGATCCTAAAAACATGTTAAATAGAATGGAATATACTTGTTAAATTATGCTTGGATGATTCCACTAATTAAATATCTAACTAAGCCCCAGAAAAAATCTATTTATCAATCTTCTAGAATATTACATATGAAATTCTCTTTTCACAGAGCGAGTTCACTCAGATTATTGGTCAATTACGCAAATTTAATGAACATGGGTGTCTTTTACTTCTAAAAGTTTACATGCGTTCTCCAGAGGGAAAGCAAGTTTGTATTATTTTTCTACCATCATGTTGATGAGTCTTTCTAATACACGTGCATCGAATATGTGTATGATGATAAATATCATTCTTCAAGTGATTTATGTAAAATGAGGTATTATATGATGCATTATTTCTTATAATAAATTTACGTAATTATTTAATCAAATACTAGATAGAGATCTGACTATTCAACAAAAGAAAAACTGTATGATACATTGTAGGAGTACTAATCTTACATTTTCTTAAGTGTATCTTGTGCCTTTTATGTGTTTATATAACAATTGAAAGACCATCCATTGGTATGTCCTATTACCTTACACTCATCAATCAATAAATTGTTGTTGCTCGAGAGAGACGCCACACAACAGAACATTTAGTGGGCATGTTTAGATATAATAGCATCGTTCATTTTATATCTCTATCATATATTTTTAGCGAAGCTTCTGCCCAATAATAACAGATTGTCACATATTTGTAATCATACTACTAGAATTATTTCATATTTGATGAGTTTGAAATGAGTGTTCATTGTATAGTTCGATTTAAACAAAAATTGAGAAATCATTAACTACAGAGAACCATATATTCTTTCTCAATACTAGATCGTTGAGCAGCTGAGTTGTGAGCTTCCCTCTTGTCATTTTTTACTCGGCACAATCGTCCCGTCGTATGCATAGTTCAAGCTCATTATATATTAGAAGGTTCCTGCATATTGACTACAGAGCTCTTATATATTTTGATTTAAAAGAGAAAAGACCTACTAGTAAAGTGTGCAATTCATCATTAAAGTCAAAAATAGTAGCAATTGCGCGAGAACTCATAAAAAAAAAATTAGTTCTTTAGTGCCTGGTATCCATTTGGAAACGAAAGTAATGTCTTAGCAGGGTTTGTATGACTTAGAAGCGGAATATGTTGTATATGTGCATGCTACAAGTAATACTATATTGATGAGTTAATTTCGAGTTATACACTATTTTGAACATGATTATTGATTATCGTTACTAAAATAAAAATATTTACGTATATTGACCATAGATATTAAGACATCAATAAGTTCTCATACGTGACAAATTCGAGGTTTGGATATTATGAAACGCCTAATCAATAAATTATGTACGATGAGCGGTGTTTAGCAAACAAGAGACTGTTAAAACAATTCTATAAATTTGTAGAGTGACCGGAGATTAGCTGTATTAGAATTATTAAATATCAATATTACATTTATCCAATCTAGAAAGAGTGATGGCTACTAGACGATATATTGATACTTTGATATCAGATATATAGCAGTATCACGTCAAGTGATATCCGTTCTTAAGAGTCTACACATCGTGATCATAGATCATTATTAGCGTGCGGATCCTGTCATTAGTGATCTGCTAATATGCCTTTTTGTCAAGATGTAAAATAATGAGATCTCAATCATATAATTAAGTCAAGCGGCCTTGTCTTTCGGTGACAAACTAGTGTTAACACATACCATTCGCGAGAGCCCCTCAGCGATTCATCGTTCTAGTCAAAATCCTCAAGTACACCCTATTTTAGGACACATTATGTGAATTGATGAAAATTTTCTGCACAAACATCGGTTCTTTCATGAGATATTCTACATAGAGGTCGAACCAAGCACTTATGTGAATGCAAATAAAAGATGAATGTTGAGGAAAGACGATGAGAATAGGAGAATCAGCTCTTGAAGACAATGAAACATCGACAGTAGAACATTTCTCTCTAGGAAATGAAATCTACTGCATAGCGCTTGCGCGAGTATGCAAAACGTGTATCCATTGTGGAGCATTCTGCATTTCACCAATAAACATTGTAACAATTAGTCACTAATTCGTATAAGTATCGAAAGCGCATCTTTCTTTACATCTATGACTATGGCAATTGGCCAAGATGGCCTTGGATTGACCCATAACCCACCCACCCAAACCCAGCGTAGCCATGGAGCGCCTTTATAACAAGAGGTTGGATTGCTATTAGTTTCTCACACTTATCTATCAACAAGTCACATAACCCTACAGATTCTCTTCCAGCAAAAAGACGAGTGAAACCCCAATGTCTACGATCACTTCTACAAGTCATCTTTTTCTTAAGGTTAGCATATATTGACATTTTCTCTTTGAAAACACAATTTCTCTCCCCACCTACTCAGCGAAGCTGGCATGACTGAAAATTTGGGGGTGTGCCCCATGTGCTGACCTACTCAACTACTCCCGAGTCATTATGGGTCTATGGCACTTCCATCTGCAGTCCATAAGTGATAATCCATGTGAAAACCCACCACGCTTCTGCTACAACGAACTCCTTGACAAGCTTTGCCGTTGCGGTTTATTGTTGCTAATTAAAAGATGCTTATATAGGGTTGTGCATGTATATAATCGAAAACCATTCTTGTATTTGATCCACCCCTTTCTGCAACTTCCCAACTACTTCCTTTTGTTTTCTTTCGCCCTTTGCCTAAGGGTGTGTTTGTGTGTGTCAATGTGGACACACCCTTTGGGTTTCTCAAAACCCCATATGGTTAGACTGCACCCCACCTAATCTTTGATCGGTCAATTTCACTTTATGGGATTGGATTTTATTTTTTTACTTTTAAACCTTTCTGTTTGAGAAATGACTATGGCTGTTTTGTTCGTGGGATTGGCTTCTCAAGAAAATCGGGGATTGATGAATGATTTCAAAGAAGGTAAGGCGTACGGGTAAAGCTGAAAGTTTCAGGGCTGTTCTCAATCATTCCTAGTTTATTAAGACAATGTACTAATATATAAAAAGAAGTAATATATGAGATGAATTACATTCTAAAATTGTTCATATTCATTCTAATATCAATTAAAAAACATAGAAATATTTATATTTAATTGTATGAGAACTATTTTTTATATTTGTAGTATATTAAAAATAAATAAAATAGATTAATATTGTTAAAGAAGAATTTGAAACCTTACCTATAATCTTTTATCTTGTATCTTATAAAAAAAAATAATAGAAACAAAAAAAAACTACCTCTTGCCTCCTTTTTGTCCTTTGTTTAGTTTAGTCTCCGGTAATTAATAAGATACACCCATGAGACAAGATCTAAACTCAAATCCCTAAAACTACCTAAGATTAATTGATTGAGATCCGATTGTAAATTTGATCCTCCTTATCTGATCAAAAACATGTATCTCACCCACCAAATTTTAAAACATATGGAAGAGATTTATGATTATAGAGTTTGTTTGGACACAACTTGTGCTAGTTTAAGAACACCTCTTTCAAGTTAACATTTTGAAGAGCCTTCCACCTTCTTTTATGGAGAGTAAATCGTGGAACCCAACTACAGAGTTCAACCGATATGGGCAAAAATTGACAAGATATTGACCTTCAAAATTCGCCAACCACGTAGAATATAATGTAGACCATATCTCAATGAATTGCTATATGACAGTCTATCTTTCACCAGAAGAATTGAGGTAGTCTTTCTCCTATACACCACACTCAAAAGAGAACCCCCCTTTTTAGACCCATTAATGAGGGTCATTTACACGGTTGTGTTACCAAAATTCATGCCCCTTCAATTTATTAGTGTACCATATATGATCTTAAAGGCATCTAATAAGGAATCTTGTGAATTTCGAATAGCAAAGTTCAAGGAAATTTCCACAGATTTCTTTATAGAGCGCTTTCTATGCTCTCTATGCATGAACAAAGTTTCAAAGCCAATTCAGCACTCCATATTGAGTCATGAGATCTCTTTGAGCTAGAAGTCACTAGCTACTGAAATTCAATCAATTTCATATTCTGTCGTCCTAATCATTCTTGGACCAATATGATTTCATATTCCAGTTTAACCTAACGAGAGTTGTGTGCCACATAGTCATAATTTAATTTATGTATTTATGTGCTTTTATGTTTTTAATAAAGCTATTTTTTCAGATATTTATAGAAAAAAAAATTTATGGTGTGTCTTTTATGTAATCAGAACTAAAGAAAAAGAAGATAATGTTAATTAGATATCGAAATACAATTAATCAAAGTGTAATGATAGCTCTATATAAGTAACACTAATTTAAAAATCACTATTTTTAAAACAATTAGTAACGATCAGTACTTTATATAGTAGCCTTAATGTATGAAGAATACTATTAGTAATCAGAATTAAATATCAGTATAACGAGACTTTAAGTAATATATATAGTGACAAATCCATGTATTAGCTCGATGTTTCTTCCTTCGTAAACCCATACTTCTTACAAACTCCTAATAATATCTATTTTCTTACGCCTAAGTATTTTTTCACATGCAATTACTGATCTGAACAATATAACATATTATCTCTCTCACATCATAAACCCCTTTTGATAGAACAAATTCTATTAAATAACACATATTGACACGCAAGTGTGGGACATTCATTAACAGCCAAACTGCTCTTATTTGATGGGCAGTGTTAGGACCATTGTGCTGGCACGCTACATAGCCATACAAAAGGAGGTACCTGACCTATAAAGAACTCGCTTGCACCACTCTTGTTATCAGTGAAAAGCGCTTATCTATTCTCTATGCACAAGTCATCTGCATTGACAGTGGATGGCCTATCTCGATACTTTGACCACTGAGCATTACTTCCCAGGTGCTGAGTAGAGATCCTTCAACGTTATGCCTCTGCGAGTTTTAGAGCCCCACACACCCACGCACCTCCCATGCCTTCATCCCCCACTACAACGTCCTCCGCTCAGGTTGTGCCCTGTCATAACCAGACACCTCCTTAGGCTATCAAGATTGGATTTCTTATTCATTTCATGTAGTTAAGATCGCCAACTCTAGGGTATAAGATCGCATAGTACCCAGCATCAAAATACATTTGTACTTCGCAACGTCTCCATCACGGTTAAGAAAGCCGTAGTAAGTTTCGCTCATGCAACCACTATTTTAGTGACACATTGATTAACTCCGTTGTAACGCTTCTCTGCTGCTTACCCCTTTACTTGTTCTCTGTTTCTGAGCGCTCCAACCTCTGTAACTGTAAGTCTATAGACTGTTTGATATGCATTCTTTTCGAGCCAATTACGTTAAAGTTTTAGCCATAGTTCATTACAATGAAACATGTGCTTTAACGTACCGTAGACTTAAGCCTTTTTCACGAGGGCTATAATATTTTTTAGATCATTCGAACCACTGAATTGATTATGCACTTCTATGTATTAGAAAAGATTCATTCCGTACAACTGTCAACATTAAACTATCTCACACCTAACCAAGTAACAAGTAGCCTCTCTTATTTCGACCTCACAACATTTTCTTTTCGATAAATCACTTGTGTATTAACGAATAGTATTCATGATCTATAAACTTCGTATTTAGTTGTCGCTCCTAAAATCCTTCATTCTTAAACCACTAAGAATTTCATAGATTAATCAGATAAATCTAAAATTGATGTAATGTATCTACTGTGATGAGAGGTTTTTTCCTGATATATGTCTATCGTACCATATCTTTTCGTAGTTTTATGAATACATAAAGTGTGTATAGAATGTGAAGGAAATAAGTTTATCTTTACATAGTATGTTTTAGCTTTGTTATGTGAAAGTCTGAATATTGATAGTTATCTCTGTATACAGCTAGTGTGGTAGTAAATGCTAGCGTAATTGCTATAAATGAGTAAAAAAGAGGAGCACTAACCCACGTTATGTCTATACCTTGATTGAACTCTAGATCAAGTCCAATTCTTAGAGGTTCTCAATAAAAAATTGGTGTGCTATAAGTATATTTATAGATTAGAGTAAGCTTATGCTTCAGAGGCGGGTTTCCATAACTTATTTCACTAATAATCAAACATATCAATGGTACACATAGTTTTATAAAGAAACATAGGAATAGTAAGAGAACACTACACTATGTAAAATATACTATGTTGATATCACTTACTCTGTCAATCTTAAATTATATAGATACGTGATCTCGATTCGCATTGTTATCCATTATATATATATACTTGCATTGGTAGACGTTCAATCTATCTCAATATCTTTTATTACAGGACATCTAATGACTTTTATCTTGTCTATGATAGTGACTGCCATGCCACAATATTATTATATGCTTTTTCTTTCATGTCTCTTCTTTTTACACACAATTCGCAATTTGTTCACAATGATAAAGCAAATATATAACCCTAATACCAACTTTCTAATCATATTTATCAACATGAATTTGTTACTCTATTGTCCTTCAATCAATTTTTGATACCATTCTTATATCATTCAGTTCATTAAATCAATCTGTTATTTAAGCTGTTTAATACTCCATTTTCTCTTAAAAATGATTGATATCTAATTCAATTCAGTAACCATGCTTCAAAAAACATGATTCTTTTTCTTTTACCAATCGTACTGTATTATGGATTTTTCCCCCTTTAAAATTTGCCCAGTCTTCATCCTACAAGATCGAATTAAAATTTGTGTCATAGCTCCACATTAGAATTTGTGACAATTCTTATTGGACTACAAATTACATGAAATGAGGCAATGGTATCACACAAGTCCTATTAGTGAAACATCATGTAGATCGAAAAATGAATTAGTTTCTTATATAAATTTGATAGTTGATTACTTAAATATTGAATCTTAACTAAAGCTTAAAATTCATATTTTAGGTGCCAATTAGGATTAAATCAAATTAAATAG
>JBAPGN010002799.1:0-48198 GCA_037355405.1 Vitis amurensis
GCAATATACTCCATCAAAAATGCCAATGAACCCGCTAACACCGTCCCGAGGCCTCTATTCAGTCCTTTGCATAGAGTTGCTCCTATCATTTGTTAAAATCCAAATACAAATAAATAATTAGTATCTCTTCATATAATTTGAAGTAAAAAGCTTTGTGCTAATCTACTTTACAGTCAAGTGCTTCTGCAAAAAGATCCACATAATTAAAAAAACTTAATGTCCAGATTCAGCAAACACTTGGAATAAACTATTGAAAAGTGTTTATACGGAGATTGAATCAAACAACGGTGTGGTCAACATCTTGGCATGAAAATATGCTTTCAGGCAACTGAAAACCTTTCCAAATAAGGCCTTGGTGGGAATAAAATTTGACTAATCACACTTACACAAGCCATTTCATCGAAAATACAAACCTGCAGTGAACTCAAGCACAACCACCACAGTCATGACAGCCCAAATGGCATTTTCTCCAATGCCTTTAAACAATGGCTCCATTAGGTACAACAAGGAAACCAGTGTCAAAGACACACCGACTTTCAGAGAGTGAATCACCCTTTTCGGATCGTCTCGTCCAACCTTGGAAATCCTTTGCCACACCAGACATGGCAACACCCTCATTTTCTCAGCAAAAACTGCAACACTTTTCTTCCCATCTTCCCCACTTATTCCAGACACCGCATCTCCGGCCATCGCAATATTTAAGCCCCCAAGAAATGCAGAGAACATTCCTTAACATGAAACAATACCAGAGATGCTTAGTTTTCGGGGAAGAAATAGTAAATAAATGAATGGAAGCTCAAGGCAATAGGCCAGATGATTCTAGGAGGCGTTTGTTTTTCAGTTTAGAAGTGAGACCATGCAGCCATGATAAGGAAAATATTTTAAAAAGGACTGATGTTTTTGGGTGGCCGGTGGGGATCTTTTTGGCGTATTGTGAGAAACCCCACCTTCCTCTCAGCTGCTGGTGCTACTTTATATTGAGAGGGAGAGGTGGTGATGTTCCTCTCCTGTGATCACATGCCCTCCATTAAAGTAGAGGGAGATATTAAAGATGGGTAGCTTTCATAAGGGCCTAAAGTCAATTGCAAAGAGGAACCCCAATTTGACTAAAAATGTTTCTTTATGAAGTGGGTAACCAATAAAAGGTTTCTATAATCTATCATTAAATGTGGCATCCCTAAGTTTGTAAGGCATGATTGAGGCATAAAGGAAAGCCTTCAATGGAAAGACACCAGCTTGCCAGTTTCTTAATTTCCTTAGGGTACATTAGGCTGTCTAAAATATTTGTACTTGAAAAAAGTAAGGGGGGGAGGGGCGGTCGTCGCCGGGGAGATGCATTTGCTGGAGGAGACAACAAAATTTGGTGGAAAATAAAGGTATTGTGGTCCTGAATAAGATCATGACATAATTAAAAAAAAAACATATATAATACACAAATATTCTTAATTTTTCAAAGAAAATTTAAGAATATATAGTCTTAAGCTTCTAACCATCTGCAAATATCCATCACCCCATTTACATTAATCTCGAAAGAAAAGAGAGCACCTTCTAAAGAATTACTTTCTGTTAATTAAAAGATGAATACCAAAACATTAAGACTCAACCAGGACTCTCAAACTTGGTGCATTTGCCTTTGGAATGTGGGGATGGTTAGGTGTGGCATTGAGAATAGGGCGGTGAGTCATGTTTGTAGTTAGGTCAGTGGTGCACCACCCCCAGGTTGACTAAACTTAAATTCACAAACTACCTGCAGCTAAGCTACATGAAACCATACATGGGTCACGAGTAAAAAGGTGTTGGCAATAGTGCTAGCTAGCGGGCCAGAAAAGGAATGCAAAGCTTCTAGTTAACCTAACAATGTGAGAAAAAGAAGTCCAGTGTGTTCTCAAACAGCTGGGCCTCATTTTCACTTATGTGCTTTCTCTCGTGCACTCTGAACTCCCTTCCCTTCTCCTCAACAATATATGTAGTCCAGCTCTTGCCATGTGGCACTTCTTTTGGCTCACACCTGGATCCTCCTTAATTGCTAGTCGTTGCTTGTTAGACTCTACAATCTCAAGCTTCCTTTAGATGAATCATTTTTTGCTACCGACTCAAACTCATTATCACTCAATCTATTTTTCTAATTGAAAGGGAAAAAAAAAGCAAAAAAAGAAAGCAAAAAACCCATATGTAAGAATGATATACATTAGTATTTAGACAGACAACATTACTAAAAAATTAAAAATTAAAATAAAAAGGAACATAAAAGCTTAAAATATTATAAAAATTTTAATGATTTTGAGCAATATTCATACTTGAAATATATCAAAGGGAGGCTGCCTGCTCAGGATGACCGAGGACTCGGCTCACTGGAGGGTGAGAAGCTTAGTGACTGCAACAATGGCTATTTGCACTGTATAGAACTGTGAACATTTATACCTCTACTTATTTCCCCAAATTTAAAGATGATTCTCAAGGCTTCATTCGGATCTTGAAAATTAAGACACAAATAAAAAGTGAAAGGTAAAGTACAAGAAAACAATGAAGAGATGAAAAAAAGTTAAAAGATAAGGTGAATAATGGAAAACGTACAAGGAAAAGTGTCAATCTTTCTTTTGTTTGACCATCTAATGTATGTGATGATTTCTTTTCACATGAGATACATTTGTGAAAAGCAAGGTGTTCTAGTTTGGGCAAAAATTAGTGGAGTAGAAGAGGTGGGAGAGGGGCTTGGAGATGATGATTGTAACCCTATAAGGTTCAAATAAGTAATTCAAAGGGTTGAGATTTTGAGATTGAAACATTAAATTTTAGAATGAAAAACTAATTGTTTGAGTAGCTATTTTTGGTCTAAATAAATTCAAAGAAAGTTAAATTTAGAATTTTGGAGATTTGATGTGCAAAGTTGAATGACCTAGTAAAGATAGAATAGATGTTGTGATAGAATATTAGAGAGAATAATGAGGATGTAATGATCCTAGTAATCATTGAATAAATTTTCTAAATTTCTAAGCATAAAACCTATGCTAATTTGTTCATTTCTAGCTTCTTGAAACAAGCATATAAGGGCAATTTCTATAAGCTATGTGAGGATATTGATTGTAGAGATTCAAGGAATCCAGTCTCCATTGATTTAAAATTTAATCAAATACTTATGTGGTAGGCATATATTATAACTTTATTAATTCCTTTAAAACCATATGTCTTAAGATTATGTTTGATTTTTGGAAAGTAATAAGGAAAGTAAAAAACTATATTGAGAAAAATAATTATCTCATATTTGCTTGTATTAAGAAAACGTTTTAAAAAAATCAAATACAATTAAAATTAATTAGAAACTTATACATTTTTAAATTATTTAATCTTTATATAAAAGTTAAAAATATCTAGGCGAAAGTATCATTTTATTGCTCAAAGTTTTTTATTTTATTTTTGTGATGAAATAGAAATTTTGACCTTGCAGGTTTTTCTCAACAAAAACAAAAAGTTGTCATTTAAAAAAAAAATTGTTCTAGGAGTCATAAATAATCAACAATAATAAATTTATTTCATTGTCAAATCTTTTCGTTAACAAACCAATTTCATCTCCAAAATGTATTACAAGTTATTTACAAATTTGTTGCAGATGACATGAAAACATGCAACAACAAATTAAGATGTTTTATTGGGAAATATCTTTAGTGATAAAATTTCGTCAAAAAATTTATTAATAAATTTTATTTTCTATATTAAATTATAAATTTTATAGTATTATCTAAACCTGACTAAAACATTATAAGGGAAAATTTCATTCTCAAACTACTTACAAAAATAAAAATATATATCACATAACTTTATTGGTAACATGTATAACCATAGTAAGTTATTATAGTAGAATATGTATGTTAAAAACATAAAATAAAATATTAGTCTAACAAAATATTAATTACAAAATAATTGTATCAATATGAACAAATCGGTTAAGGAGAATTTATCACAAGCATATATATCAAAAAGTAGGGATCATGGGACCTTTCGCTTTTTGGGTTGTATACTACAAACACATTCCAATTTCTCTCATATTTGAAAAAGGGTGAAGTTTGACTCAGTATTTGAATTGCCGACTTTTGCAAATTTGGTGCACTATATCCATGGAGCCTCAATTATTTATCTAGTTATCATTTTCACATTAAAAATAGGAAAAAAAATTAGCAAGTTTTAAAATATAATAATTTATATTTTAAAGCATACTAGTAAATACTAAATAGTTTAACAATGAAAATTAGTAAATAATTAATTAATTATCTTTTACATGAAGTGTATTATGTGAAGAATAAGCAAACTCTCTTCCAAAATTTTATACTCAATCATGAAACAATCTCAATATTTGATTTTCATAGTTTTCTTATCAATAATATCCATTATACATCTAATAACTTTTGGCCTAATACAAAAAATTTTCTGGTCATATTAGAAACATGAATTCAACCAAAAAGTTGCTACATGAATGTGTTTTTTGTAATTGTCAATCTTATCATCGTTGCTTTATGATTTATGTATAAGACTTGTATAGTAGCTTTTATTGTAATTAAAAAATTTATTGATGCTTTAACTAACCCTATATATGCCTTTATAGATATATCCCATTGAAGGTCTTCAACATAATCAATAACGAACAATAAGTGCACAAATGGAACCATGAGCTTCACAACAATAAGACAATCATTCCAAAATTTGTTATCCAAGATGATAAAAACTACAATTTTACTTTTATTATTTTTCGAATATTTAGAATCCACAAAAAACTTATTTGTCACTCGAGCTTGCAAATCATGCTATAATCATAAATACTTTTTAATGCAATGAATGTGATAGCAAAGCAAGTTGCATCGGGTTGTAAAATCTCTACTCATCTTTTTCTTTTTCTTAACCAATTTAACAAAGTAACATGATTATATACAAAAGTTGTTGCCTTTGATGTACGTCTTGTGAGTTCAACAACACGGTCCAACTTTCCAACACCCTTAAATATTAAATTAAGACAATAAACTGCACAAGGAGTCTAATTGATGTGTTTCTACTTCTCAAAAATCAACCTTCCTGCATCCATATAATTTGTTACATTATTAGTGAGCATATGAACTACATTGCTTGAACGTACAGAACCATTCAACCATCTCCCCAAATAACCAAAACAAATTAGTTGCATTCTTCATAATATTCAAAATATCAATAATTTCGCAAATGATATTTCTTGAGGATGATAAACAAGGAAGTCAAGTGTTCATTGTATGTTATGACCCATAATCGTATACCTAACCTTTACCCACATTCATGATAAGAGTTCACAAACAATTGAACTTCCTTTTTGAGGATTAATTCATAATTGATGGTAAGTTAAACCTTTTTATCCAAGACCTATTGCAACTATAATATCCAACATTGGTCTTTAACATTGATCTAAAGTAGAAGAAATTCACAACATTAGTAAAAATGCATCCATCATAAAATAATTTTTCAACTGTTATATCTGCTCTCCAAATAACTTTTTTACTAACTAATACACTCTTAATGAAAGGTTGAGCTCATGAAGTACTTATTGGCGCAAAATAATTATCCATTGTTGAATTTTATTTTTCCTTTTCCAATACTTGTAGGATTTTGCATTTCTTAAATATCTTCTTTGTATTCTCATATATCTCTTTCAAACTACGATACATTAGGACCATACAAATGTTTATATTCGTAAACTTCTTGCACTGTTATGGATCCACATTTTTCATGTGCATTCCTACTTGATGACGAGACTCGCTTTTTTTAGTGAAAAACTGATTTTAGAAAAATCGGAGTTGTAACTTATTTTATTTTATTTTAAAGAGAAAACAAAATAAGAAATAAAATCTTAAAAAATGACATAATTTTGGAAAAACGTGTCTTTAAAAGCTCCAATCTAAATCCATGGGTCAAATTACTCTTTGAGAAGATGTCATAAGGTAGCACTCCTTTAATCCCTAAAATAGGTCATACTAATTAGGTTAAAGTAACTATGACAATTAATTGATTAATTTATGAATTCCAAAGTGATCATAAGATATAGCAAAACGACATAATAAAAGAGAATAAATAAGCAAAATGTTGGAGGGCGCGTACCTTAGTAGCGAATGAGAGTGCTTCGTAGAAATAGGGTTAGCTCATAAATATAGATATAAAATAATCTCATTCAAGTCATAAAGTAAAGTAGAGATCAATCATTGGTCAATGAGCATATTAATCATAATTAACAATCACAAGAAAATAACACGTATGTTGGGCACCATCATTACCCGATTTATTTTTGTATGGATTAATTCCATAAATCACATTTTCCTGGTGATCATGCAAAAGGATCATGGGAATTTGGATAAATTTCCTTTATTTGAAATTATAGAATTTATTCATTCATCAAAATTGAGAAGAATCGGAAAAATTATTGCAAATTAAAGAAAATAACAGAAGTGCATGCGGGAAGGAAAATGGTTATTAAAACTGAAATTTGTTATTCTAAAGACGCCTGATAAGGAAGTTTTTGAGAAAACTGGGATTTATTTCAGTTGAAAACAGTTTTGAAAATTTTTGGCCATGCAGAATGAGTTGTGTGCACGTAGGAATGGTAATAGAAAGGTCCTGGTAATGCTGAGGCTAAGAAGCGGGCCCAATGCGGCATCAGGGAGAACAGGGACTATTACTCTTCCATATCTTTTTTGCCTTCCTCTTGTGCGCCACAGTCACTGAGGTCACCTGAAACTGATCCAGATTTTATTGAAAGGTCCACATTGACTGCTTCTGCTTCGTCAACTTCAGGTTGATGATCTGCCGGATTGCTTTCCTCTTGTTCTTACCAGATTAAATCCTGCACAAAGCTTAACCAAGCGTCTTCCCATTCCCAAATGTAAGCTCCAGATCATCCAGTAAGAAAGCGAGAAGATCTTGAGAATTATGCTGATTATACCCACTGAACTGAGGAACCAATCGAGCAAGTTTTCCCTTAAATACACGTGGTGCAACTGGTGTCCGGCCAGAGGACCATAATTTCTTCAACAACTCACCAAAAGCAAGTGCAAGCTCACCATTCACTCCTAATGGATTTTGTTTGTTGATCTCCTCATCATAGTCTTGCAAGAAATGCTCAACTACAGAATTCCATATCTCATCACTTGAAGCAATATTCTGACAGCATGTATCAAGGATCACATCTTCATACCAACTGAATTCAGAAACTTTCACATTGGAATACAACCATATAACGACAGCAGTCCACATTGTCTTCACCTCGCCATAGAACTTGCTGAATGAGATCTTATCCAGAATCTGCTACCCTCATATTCTCACTTCGGCATTGAAAATTTTCTTTCAGAGCACGCAACTTAGAATATACAATATTCACTTTTTCTTCGCATTATAGGATGTGGTGTCGCCCCACCTGAATTCAGATCGTGATGGTGTCAATGAACGCAAAGGAGAGGCTACAAAACCCATGTCTTCATCACTCACCGAAGGTCTTTCATCAATGGCTATGCTTTTCCTATCAGGAACAAACTCCAGAGTGTACAAGATGCCGTCAAGAAGCTCCTCCAAGAACTCTTCTCTGTGAAGGTGTAGCATGGTGAATACAGGTTCTTGGGCACTGGCTGGACTTGGTAATCTTCACCATGAATTATTAGTTTTGACTTTTGGCCTTTCACAAAAGTCAGGAATGCCTCTGGGTGATATCCCACTCAAGAAGTCTCTTAAGCCAATAAGCCAACAATGAATTCATGGGCAGCTGTTCCATTGTGGCTACGGAAAAGAAAGGGATAGTGGTTCCCCAAACATTTTGCCACGTAGTTTGCACTGTGAATAGGTATCTTTGATGCCTCGGTGAGTCCCTTAGATCCCATCATCGCTGTAGCCGAAACCTCCATTTGCTCCAATTCATCCTAAGTAGGCGAGACCAGTTTATGGGAATTTTCTGGAAGTCCAAAATTTCCATTAATTCTCTGTCAGCTTGCCTGTATTTCAGCCTGTATCTCTTCGAGATGCTTGAGGCATTTCTCAACCAACTGACTGCTGAATTTCTACATGGACGGGTGCACATAGTTCTCTTCGAACTGAGATATCAAGCTGGCTATGGCAGATTGAACTCAGATCATCACAGTCGAGATCATTTACTACTAGCACCACAGCAATATGATTTTTGCCTTTCCCGAGAACTGGATCGTCTTTATCTCCTCTTCCAGTTGGGCCTTTCGGCTATCAAGACGAGTCTCAACCTCGGATGTCCCATTTTACTTCCTTTGTTTACGAATATGTGAGCATGATCCTCGTGAAAATGCCAATAATATAGATAATCTGCAAGGGAGCTTCTCTGAATCATTTTTCTGATGTTCTTCTGCTTGCTGGTAAGGCTTTTTGGAATTTCTTGGGTGGAGGTCAAATGCAGGAGTGGGGCTCGGGATTCTGGAAATCATCCATTACTGCAGCTAGTGCATGCACTGTGAAGAAGTTACTGTCCGCTCGAGGAGAAACACTGGGATATTTTCATGCATTGCTCCAGCTTCTAATCTCCTGGAACTAACAAAAAAAATAATAATAACAATCCATCCAGTTGTGAGTAGATGACGTCTAGGTTAGCCTAAAAAAAATGTTCGAAAATGACATGCAAATCCATGTAAATCTTCAGCAACCCAATTCTTGCCATGGTGGGTTCCAGGACGTATCCAATGGTGGCAGCATTCATTTACAGCTCTGTGTCCACGGTGCACCTATAATTCCACCCAAAATCAAAGCTTGGAATCAGTCTGAGTGCTCTTTCCAACTGAGGAGAATTTTCTAAGTAAGCAGAGATTCTCCATGTGGCCACTCGGCGATTGGCCACTTTGGCATCATTCTTGGTCATAAGGCCCCTCGTTCTGAATATCTTTGAGATGAAAGGGCTTTTTGTTACAGTACACCATAGCTGTTGCACATATAGAAGAGCAATCTTTTCTTGGATGAATGAAAGTCTACGCCACTAGATTTTTTAGCTTTCCAACCAATGCTTGTACAATTTTGGCTTGAGATCATAGCCCGTACTGCTATTAACATCTTTTAGAAAAGACTCCCCTGTACCCATTCACTTACGACATAACATGTCAAAAGCAGGCATCTCCCACAGCAGATTAACCATCGGCAACTAGGTCATGCATTTGATCTATGTCAGGAGCCTCATTGTCATTCTTATCTTGGGCAGTAGCCGTACTTCACGCCCAGCTGGAAGACAAGTTTGAAATGTCCTTGCTGTATACAGGTGCAAAGCTGTTCTCCCATTTCATTCATCCAGTTTGCTTCATGAGCAACTCATACAAATGCCATCCTGTCACTGGAGGACCTCATTTCCATCAACCCCAGAGGTTTAGCTCCCACCGAAGTCATAAAACCGTGCCTCCAGAATTTTGTTTAAAGAAATAGTTGCAAAGACCAAACTACAAGCATTCACCCAAGTGGCACACCAACAGGAATACGAGGAAGAACAGGAAGAAGACTCACTCTAGCATGCAGAACAAGGGGACAAAGTCTAGACCAAGGGTGCATGCCAGATGCACAGACACAAACTAATACCAGGAACAGAGAAAGAAATAGCCCAAAATAGAGCATGCCCAAAGCAACAAATAATCCATTAAATAAGACCTCATTTCATGCTGAAATCAATGAGCCTAAAGCAGAGAAGGAGCTAGAATAAATCTTAAACAAAAACTGAATATAACTTCCAAGCATCGAGCATCAAATGTAAGTCCAGATTCAAATTCATCATCAGATTTATATCGAAAGAAATATGAGAACAAAACAGTGTGAAGTTTGCAATCAATCCAAGATCAGCAAGACAACAAATAATCGCTTGTTATCACACCCAAACAACAAATAATGCTCAGAGAATTGGCTAAAAATGAGAGTAAAGCAGTGTAAAAAATGAAAGACATGGAGATTACAGTAACCTCACCTGGAGAGCCTCCTCCCAATCCGTGCTATCTTAGCTTCAAGTGAGCTGTGTCTCCTTCCAAAAACCACCAAAGAATCCCAGTTTTCCCTCTCCTCTGCTCTTCCTCAATGAAGGTGATGCGCACCCAAAAAAATAAAATGAAAAATGATCTCGCTGTGATGATCAGATGAAGATCTACCCTAGTCCTGCTGCTGATGATCATCTGATGCGTAGTCTGCAGAGATGACCAAAGCAGATGTATTGCGTACAGAGATCTTCTTCTGGTAATAATCAGCATGTAAAGCACCTTTTAGAGGAGATATCGGTGTAGACATGATGCTGATTATGTACCATACTGATGCCGAAGCTCGTGCGATGGGGAAATCAATGGAGTGGAGAAGCAATCGATGATCAAGGAGAATCTGGTCATGCGCCACTTCTGGATGAGGAACTGACGGTGCGTTGACAATCCTTAAGGACTTGATGGTCGTGCCTGTGCCGTTCAATGAATCCCGGAAATGCTGCTGGTGATAATCCTTCTCTCATTCAGTAAAGGATGACTGATGGGATCCCTTGAAGGCAACCAGTAGAATGTATGGAAACTGACTAAGGGAGCCATCAAGGCAGACCCACTGAACTCATTGCTCGTGTACATGAGGCCAAGGGAAGGTATGGAGCAACACTAACAGGGATTTAACACCCTTAACCAAGGGAGCTAAATTGAATGATCATTTGATTCCTCTTTGGCTCCTAAATAAATGTCTTAAAGCTGGTCTTTCTAAATAGAATTTCTATCCCTGCCAAAAGGGATAAAGAATACACTACCTTCTGCATTTCAAGAGGAATATATTATCACAAAGTAATGTCACTAAATTAAAGAATGTTGATGTCACATACTAATGAGTCATACATCAAATCTTTGATGACATGTTCCGTAAAAATGTTGAATGTCGAGTTGATAATTTAATTATCAAAACAAAGAAAATGAACTTTCATGTAAAGGACTTTGGAAGGTATTCAAATGGTTGCAATATTATCAATCTAAGGTAAATCATTTAAAGTGTGTTTTTGGAGTTACTTCAATAAAATTCCTTGAATTTGTCGTTCATCATCGTGTCAGTTAGACTAGGCAATCTAAAATAGATGTTACTAAACAAATATCAAAACTTCAAAACACTCATGACTAAAAAATTTTAAAATATTGCTTTAATTATTTGTCACTTCATTTCCTACTTTGGCATGCCAATCCTTTAATCAACTTATGAAGAAAGGAGATCTTTTTGAGTGAGATGGCTCATAGTAATGCTTTTAAGAGCATTAAAGCATACCTAATAAAAACCTCTCATGTTGAGAGCTCCTACATTTGGTAAATCGTTCATCTCTACATTGCAACATAAGGACGTTCTCTAAGATCACTACTTGTCCAAGAAAATGAGGAAGAAAAATGAAATGCTCTATATTTTTTGAATTAAAACATTAACAGGTACTACGGTGGTGTTTGTTTTTTTGGCTTTTTGCTGAAAACCATTTAGTTTTAGAATTTAGGTTGTTTGTTTTTTTACTTTTTCATGACTTATTATAAACTTTTTACTAAATAGAAAAAGCCAAAATATGTGGCTTTTTCTAAATAGAAAAAATAACACAATGGTTTTTTTTACTTTTTAATACTTAATAGAAATAAAATACTACAAAAACAAACAACCTAATATTTAATACTATTAAGTATTAAGGTTCTATTTAGAATTAAGTAAAAAAACAAACACCACCTAAGTCAAACTATGTATAATAGAGTAAATTTGTCTTGCTTTATTCTTTTCAATTAAAAAGCTAAGACATCTCTTTCATGCCTATTCAATTCATCTCATTCCACAAGTAGATCGCATCAAGTACATTATGCCAAGACCAAATCTTTTAGATTTGAATAAGAAAATGGTGGGATCTTATTGAAAGAATTTCAGATCATCTATATTGCTCAAAGAGATATATCTAGTCAAGCCTTAATTGACCATCCCATCCTAACTTATTGGGAGTTGTATAAAGATTTTTCTAACAAAGGAGTGTTTTTAGTTGAAAATCAATATCCATGGAGAATTTTCGTTGATGAAACATCTCATCAGGAGGGTGCAAGTGTTAGGATTACTTGGGTTAGAAATGGCTACGGATGTAACGAGTATATCACTTCAAGTGTTTGATGACTCAAAGTTGCTCATAAACCAACCTTTTTCGCCATATTATAATATGAAGAAGGTAGAGTTAGACTACAATATTTTATACACTTCTAGTTCTAGCTTATTGGTGTGGCTTTCGGAGGCTACCATTGAACATATCCTTTGAAAAGAAAATATACAAGTAGATGTAATACCAAAACTTGCATCAAGTCTTACTTTGCCAGAACAAGAAACAAAATACCCATTTTCCATAATTAGGTAATTCCTTCAATTCTCGATAGTGATGAAAAAGAAGTCAACTTTACATCTGCCTTTTCAATCAATTTTTATGATTTTTAAATTTTTATCAAAATTTCTCTCATTAATCCATATTTACGAAGATATTTATGTAAAATCAATGGATACAACCTATTATTAAAATATCAGTAATTATAAATATATCAGTACTTGGATTTTATGGATATATCGAAAATATTGATAATATTTGAATAAAAATATGAAAATTATTCAAAATTCGTAAGAATGTTTGAGAAAGCTAAAAAAAATGATAAAATAAATAAATAATACTAATTTTTTTTAAAAAAATTTGATAAATATTATCTTAATCATACATATAATATTTATCAAATTTTTATAAAAAATTTGCATAAATTCCTTTAATATATTTATATTTATTTATTTTAAAAATTAAAATACTTTTATTAAAACATATTTTATTATATTTTAAATAAAAAAAATTAAATTGATTTATGTAAAATATTTTATTTGAGATTTGATTTCTAAAAATTTATTACATGACAATTTTTCTATTAACATTAATTTATTTAAATAATTAGAATTATTACTCATTTATCTTATCAAATTAATTTTAATTTATACAATATTAGGACTTCATTAAATTTTTTTAATATTGTAGCAATTTTTGAGTAAACTTATATTTTTAATATTTTAAAATAAAAACATTTAAAATTAAATAAAATTAAATGGATTAAAAAAATGAAGTGATAGTAATTTTTTAAAATAGCATTAATAAGATAAATATAAAAAATAGTCAAAAATAAAATGATAATATAGATTTAAGATAAAAAATAAATTAAAATGAATAATTTTTTTTTTTAAATATATATAAATATTCAAAAAAAATCTATATTCTCCGCTGCTCTGCACATCATTTCACACTCGAATTTTTCGCCGAATCGGCGAAATATCACTGATAAAAACCACCGATTTTTCAATCCATGCATGTCTCGTGGCTTGTGAAGAAATTTCAAAGGCTACAAAACTCTACAGGAGATACGAAATTTCAATGGTATATAATTTGCAAAGCCAATGGCAATATTAAGGCAGAGAGCATTTCAATTATCTTATGGTTGACAGCAACTCCAACACACGTTTCACTTTTTATTTACACATATTTGCTGATGAGTGATGAAGCACCCACTCCCACAGCAAGTTCAAAGCAAGCAAACTGTAAAAGACAGAGGTTAAAATGATAAATGCAGTCTTTATATGCCTGAAAACTTTCTTACTCTCCAATCACCATGCCATTTCTCAAGCTCAAACTATGACTATGAACTAGCACCAAAAGTACGGATTCTCTGCTCAATTGGAGCCCTGCAGGATGGGCAAGTGGCTTTACCCTTTTTCCCATAATCCTCGTTGCAGTTGGCACACAGGACCTCGTGAGCACATGGGAGGAATACAACAGAAACTTCATCTTTTAAACAAATTATGCATTCCCTGTCACTGTTCACTCCTTTCTCTGAAGAATCCTCCAGTTTGTCCAATTCATGAAGCAACCTTGCAATTGTTTCTCCTTGGGGCTTTGCCCCATCACAGTCTCGATTAGGTAATGTATTCAACGGATGAACTAGCTCAGTGGATTGAGCAGACACTTTAAGACGAGAAAGTTCCTGCTCAAGTCTTTGTAGATCATCCTTGTGACGCTGGAAGTCTATCTCAATTTTTAGACGCAGAGCCTCAAGCTTCCTTTTATTATTAGCCTCAGCTGCCTCCTTGGCACGTCGTTCCTCCTCCACTTGTACAAAGGCTAGCTCTTTAGCCTTCAAGTCCTGCCTCCACTTCACCTACAATAAGTAGTGCCACTTGGTCACTACTTAACCAGAAAGGGATAGAAGATGGGATAGTACTAGGAATAAAAGAATTCATGAAAACTTAAAAGTAGATCCAGACTTCAGAACATAACGTGGCATCCAATACAGATAAGCACTTAAAAAGAACAGTGATGTAAAAATGAGGAGCTTACACAAGAAACAAGTAAGACTGAATTTGAAGAACCTGAAAGAAAATACACACATTGTAAAAGGATATGGCAATGATGGAAAGAAGAAATGCATAAAACATGCTTTAATTGATGGCATGGATTTCATAGAATCAAATGACCATGACAGTCATATATAATAATTTGGCTTTGACTTTTTAGGCACTTGATTTATCATTTTTATCTCATGGAGAGGGGAGTTAATCATCTTCAATAGGGAAAAATATTGGTTAATGATGAAAGATGTGTAGCTCAGATGGTGTTGAAATTAAACAAACAGAAAAATTAATAGAGACAAATGAAAGATGTGCAGTTCAAGGCACTTGATTTACCACTATCTATTTTACAGAGGGGAGTAAAATCATCTTCAATAAGGAAAAAATTTGTTGACAATGAAACAAATGTAGCTCAAGAGTTCAAATTATCCAAGAATAAGAATCATAGTTGTCAACTTATAAATAGTATCTAGTATCATTTCCTTTTTTTTTCATACTTTGTTCCACATTCTACCATGCAGTGCAAGTTCTCTACATAATAAAAGATAAATATATACTGCAACAATAAAGTATAAAGCAATACATAATCACTTTAATGAAAGATAGCAAGGTTATAAGATGTAAATATAGATATTCGTCGATATCATGCATATGAAAATATTAAACATCAGAAATCTAAAAAAATTAATTTAGCAAAATATATGATATTTTATTGCACACATCCATTATAAATCTCACAAAATAAATTCTTCTGAGTTTTAACCATAATCTTTAGTTCCAAGTTCCAGCAAGTCACGCATACTTGTATAAACTGTTGATACATATTTTGCGTTGACTTCATATTCTAACTTTCCAAGTTCATCACCATCCCACCCCTATTACTGCTCACCCCCTAACTAGTGTTGTTGCAGCCGCATAAAGCAATTTCACTGGTTTCAACACCACCAGTAGTCTTCAAGTTGTTTCCTACTCTTATCATTTTTTTTATCAGTAAATGAGAATAGTATTAAAAAGCGCCAAAAATGATGCACCAAAGTACACATGATGTATACAACAGCTGCCAAAAAGAGCCAAAAAAAAGGAAGAGAACAAAAAACTACTCCCTCCCTCAAACCGATCCCATCCAATCAATGAAATCAACTATGAACATCAATCTTTCACCTATAAATAGTTTGGTCCAAGTTAACAAGTTACACAAAAACAAGCATTTCAGCCTTTGGATAAAGAGTTCCATATTCTCAAAAGATCTTCTATTTATCTCTTTCCAAATTGTCCAGAAGAGGCATAAAGGTGCCGCTCCAAACTTTTTTCCGTTTTCCTCCAACAAAGGAACCATTCCAACCTAATAGAGTCTCTCTAACAATGGACTACATCACCCAGTAAACTTTGAAAAGAGAGAACAATAGCTCCTACAACACCCTAACCTTGCCACAATGTAAAAGGATGTGGTCAATTAACTCCTCATGTGCATAATAAAGGAAACATCGATTAGCCAAAGACCACCCCCTCCTTTGCAGCTGATCAAGAGTCAAAGCTTTCCCCCAAGTTGCCTCCGATGCAAAAAAGCTCACCTTAGGTGGAACCCACGCATTCCACATAACACTAGCTGGGAACTACACTACATTTCCTGTCTTTATGCAAGCATAAAGTGATTTAACAGGGAAAGTCCTACTCTTCGTTTCAACCCAACACACCTTATTCTCTTTCCCTCAAGTACCACTTTATCTTGAAGTTTTGCCAAAAAGCACTCCACAAGAAGAATCTCACAATCATTTAGAGGCCTCGGGAAGTTAGGATTTCCAGACACCCCTCTCATTAGAATGTTGCCATAACTCCGCCACCCGAGCTTCTTTAGAGTTAGTTAGGGCAAATAAGGAGGGGAAAAAAACATTTAATGGCCCATCCCCACATTATTTATCTTTCCAAAACTTTATACCTTTCCCATTGCCCACCAAAAAGGACAATCTACAACTAACTAAATCTCACAACTTCCTAATGGCCTTCCATAACCCAACGCCATAACCGCCTCTCGCTTCCTTAGAGCACCAATCCCCTTCCACTTCCCTATATTTACCACAAATGATTTGTCTCCAAAAAGCCTCCCTTTCTGAAGTAAAACGCCAATTCCACTTACAAAGGAGGGCCTTGTTAAGTGAGTGAAGGCGCCTAACACCCAAGCCCCCCTTCCTTCTTACTCTATCATGAGATAAACCTTGAGAAAGATAAGACTCCCCGATTTGAGAAGTCATGCTAACTAGGAATCTACTAATATATCAAGTAAAAGTGCACCCCCCCTCCCCACCAATATTTATTGCAACAACCATTGCAAAAAAGTTTTAATCTTTCATATTGTGTCTTTGATAACACGTGTAAAATGTTTTAACATAGGATCATTTTATTTCTTCCTTTTTTGTCCATTTCTAATTTAAAATGCATTTTAGCTATTAATATAATAAACTTCTTAAGAAAAATTTTTAAATTTGTTTTTCTTTAGAAACTATTGAAATGATCAAAGCTGCTTGTATAGTATTATTGTGTACCATATTTATCATAAGACATGCAAAATGAGACATTTTGGTCGTACATACCGTTTCACATTTAGGAAAAAAGAGAGAGAGAGAGAGAGAGAGAGAGAGAGAGAGAGAGGGAGAGAGAAAAGGAGGGAAAAAAATAGAATACAAAAAAGAAACTGTATGCGATTGTGTGTTATCATGTATAATAATGAAAAAAATTAATACATATCTAGTGCATGCATAGTAATATTGAATGACATGTTTTTTGTAAGATAAATGTAAAATGAGATCTATTTTGGGAGTTCATACCGTTTCATTGTACACAATACCAATCATTCTTAAAAAATTAGACGTAGCGCCTATGGAAGATAAAACAAGGAAATTTCACGAAGATGGTTGTTGAATGGCCAAAAAAAAAAAACAAATTATTCATTAAACCCACCACATATAGTTGGGACAAAAGTCTGTCATTTCACAACCCAAAGTTAACATGAGTTTGAGTTCTATCAACACCGAGTTTCTTACCCTGATTCTGAACTAATGGTGGTGTAAAGAGGACATCAACTCAGGCGAATTCACATTAACAGACTTGTGCAAACAAGCCATATCATATGGTTCCAAGATGATATAATTTTTTTTTATCAATATGGTTCCAAGATGATATAATGAGAATACACGGATTATAATAAATACAGGTCAAGTTCTGGCATAGCCAAATAACTAAACAAATGATAAACCCCAAGCAATCATCCATAATCCAATAGAAATATATCATCCATAATGTATCCAACAGCTATATACTACTAAAGCATGTGACAACTCATTGATATAGACCATCACATTGGCACGTTACTGCTTGGAAGGAAAACAAAGATCTAGATTTATTGGCTACCATAGGTAGCATATACATGATGTGGGTACTCTCATAATTCCTGAAAAGATCTCTCTTCTTTTTCAACAATTCAAATGCATAAATTAGCATGAGCACCACATCATCATATTTCTCTCTGCGACCCACAACTAAAAAATCCATTAAAATGGCCCCTCTGCCAAGTAAAAGGTGATGAAGATTTTAGTCAAATATTCTTCAATGAGAGAGAGCAACAAACTTTGATCAGCATGTATGAGTAATCCACATAGTGTTTTGAAATCAAATTTTTGTCTATCCTCTATTGCAAGGTAAGATGTATGTTGCATGATTTGTGCAAAATCCCTAAAAACTCATTAATAAGACCCAGAAGGCAGCCTTTTCATAGAATTTTCAATAAATTCTAATATGAGTAATTTTACTCAAGCTGAGCAATTTTCTGGTTTGCTTATCTGAATAAACACATAGCATAAATGCCTCCAATTTCGTAAAAAAGTACAAATAAAAATATAAATAAATAAATAAAGCTATGTCACATGCCATTGGGTATGTTGGTGAAGCAAACCTGCTAAACATTTTTATGTGTTATCAACTTCTCAATGCAAATGAAGTGATATACAACCAAACAAAACAAAATAAAGCATACAGAAAGCAGCAGGATGAAAATGCACTGATGTATCTATAGACCACAGAAAAAATTTAACACACCTCAGCTTCTTTCTGTGCCTGCTCAACCCGGACCATCTGTTGTTGTAAGTCCACTATCTTCCTCTTCTCCTCCCCAATCTCCTCCTGCAACTTAGTTTTTTGTTTCTCCCAAGCCAAAAGCCTCTTCAGGCACTTCTTCTCCCTTTTTGCAACCTCTAAACAGGTTAAAACTGACTCTGATGCACTTAATTTTGAAGCTTCCATCTCTGCTCTGATTTCTGCATTCTCAGTCTCAAGCCTTCTCACAGCTGCATTTGCACGATCCACTTGACCACTAGCCTTCCTCAAAGCATTCTCCATGTCTGAGAGCCTCTTCATGGTTGTATCTTCAAGGGTTTGTTTCCCTTTCTTTAACTGTTGAGTCTCCTCCATCTCCATTCTCAACATCTTCAGCTCTGTCAGATCATGACTAAGCTTTCTAGCAGCTTGCATTGCCCTCTGGTGAGCCCACTCCCTCCGCTCTTTTACCTGCCTATCGAGTTCCTTAATCTGATGGATTAAAGTCAGTACCATCTCATCCTTCTGATCTTCAGCCACAAACTCCAAATTCTCATCAAGATTCATCTCACGGAATTTACTTAACACTGTATTCACCATATCGAGGTTCTTCGAATTATTTGGATCCTCATACTGTTCGACCGGAACTTCAGGCCCTGATACAATTCCTGTTGTGGCATCCACACTTGACACAGAGCTTGGGCATGCCTGCGATTGTGTCTGCAACTGTTTAGAGCTTGCTCTAAAGCCAGCAGCAAACATTGCCACATTCCTCTTCAACAAAGACTTCATGGAAGGACTAAGATTAAACCTCTTTGGACACTCAATATCTCTTTGCAGAGTCACATCTGTTGAACATTGAAAAAGGCCATTAGCAGGAAACTCTGAAACTGGTCCATTTCCAAATCCCCAACCACCATGAAACTTACATAGAGGTGGCACTGCAACACCAACTGAACTACTACTATTAACACTCTCAACATTAGCATTACTATTAACAGGACCACCACACCCATTATTATTAATAGGTGAAGGAAGAACTGGAATTTCAATAGTACTAGCTCTACCCACATGAAGATCACACATGAGCAGACACCACATTGCATCCCCTTTAGTCAAATGGGGTCGCACTTGTTGCAATAAACAAATCATACCCGCAAGAGAGTACTCTTCCAGTTGCCTCAAATCTGAAAAAACTGGTTCAGCTTCATCCGAATTCACATTACTACTGCCACCTCCACAATTACTATTTAGATAAGCCAAAGAATTGTGCAATATATTAGTTAACACATCCATGCCCCCATAACAATGCCCATTCCGCAGTATTGCCTTTAGGGCAACATCATCATCATATCCCAATGCAACAAGCTTAGAGATGGCTTCATTGTACAAGAATTCCAAGTTTTTCAATAGAATTTCCTCCAATTGTTCCTCAGTACAGTAACCCCACCCACTGTCGTCGAAATTAGGGTTGGGGTTAGGGTTTTGGCCAGAATCGTGAACGCCCACATGGTAACCCAAGGGTTTGAGACCCGCATCGAAGATGGATTTGGATATCGATGCTCTATCAAAAGCACTGGCGTGATCGTTGTCAGTTTTCACCGATCGAGGTCTGCGAGTTGTTCGGATGTGCTTTTCTCTCACAGTACAACCCATCGGGAATGATATCGAGAACCCTAGAAGGGTTTGGGAGAACGATAATAGAATGAATTACAGCAGAAATGGAAACAAGCAAAAAAAAAAAAAAAAACAATTCTAAATGAATGTGGTTGAATAGAGATAAAATGAGACGGAGATGAAAAAATCCTTACAGATTAAGCGAAGATCCGGTTTCGATTATGGACTGAGCTGCTTAAAGGATTGAAGGGCTTGCTGTAACTTGTAAGAATAGAACGAGAAAGCGAGAATGGAGACGAGAGAAAGAACAGAATCACCTCTTTAACAATTGACACCCACGTTTGGTGCTTTCATCATTTTTTGGGCCTTTATAACCTTGGGCTCCACCTATCTGTTGGGCTAAATAAATGTGGGCCCACCTATGGAATGAGGACAGTCATGGCAAAGAAATGTACCATAGAACTAATATTTCACTCTTGAATAAAAATATATGGTTTTGAATGAAAAATCTAGCAATTTCCTATTATTTGAGAGTGGTAATGAGAATTAAAAAAAAAAAAAGGAAAATAGAAAATATAATATAAGAATTCAGGACATGCATTTTAATTTAAAAGTTATTTAAAAACGTAAATCATTATTTAAAACTACGAAAATATTGCTCGGAGTTTATTTAGAAAAATTTCATGTTTTTTACTTTAACTCAAATCTAAAGTCATACTTGAAACCACTATTTTTAATGGGTAATATTGATATAACAAAATCTCGATAAATTAATACTCAATAAAATTATAACCTTAATTATAATTTGGGGCTAACATGCCAAATTAATAATTTGATAAATTTATAAGACAATACATTAAAAAAATTTGTGTCATATCATATAAGATATTTTTATTATATAAATTAATAATTTCTTAATATGCAAATATGATGTTTCTAAAAGGTTTTCGTAAAATATATGTCTAACTTGTTTAAACAATGAAATAATATAATATTTTTAAAAAATTAAATACTTTTTGAAAAAAAAAGAGTAGATTAGTGAATTTTACTTTTAAAAAAAAAATACATGTAAATAATTAATTTAATTACAAGAAAATGATATCAAATACAACATCTTGAAAGAATATATTGGTAAGTTAATCCATAAATTAATAAATAAGTTTCTTGTCACGAGATTATTAATTTATTAAGGTTTAACTATATAACTTAAAATAATTTTTTTATTAAAAATAATATTTTTCTAACTTTTATATTAAGAGTGCATTTAACAGTAATTTAAAAATCGAATTACACAATTCACTAGTTTTTCTTTTAAAAAAAAAAAAACTCTACATATTCTTTCCCATATCACCTATTCATCCCCTTGAAAAACATGTTTACCAACGAGTCTTTTTTTGAATTTATGATGATGGGAAGATAACGAAATTTTTTTCTTTTGGATAAACTTATTTTAAAATTTTGGAAAGCCACGAGGAAATGATTGATTATTTCTATATAAATGGAAGTTTTTTTTTAATATTTAAAATATGAAATTTATTAACTATAAAAATATTATAAACACTCCTTAAAAACACTGGAAAACGCATTATACACCACAAACTTTTGAAATAAAATTAATCAATTGGAACATAAAACCTCTTAACAAGCTTCAAAAGGAATTCTTCACTTCTCCCCCAATCCAAACAGAGCCGTCCTGAAGTGGCAAAAAGATAAAGGGCACTACTTTTCAAGATATGGAAACCAACCCATAAAAGTCAATATATGAGGTTTGTCCACAGAGTTTTTATGTCATCAGTGATGAAAATAGCTCTCTTATCATTTTCACTACACTATTGCCCAAGCCACCATGCCTTATTTACAAGTCAGGGTTCATTTATTTATGTAATAAAAAAGTCAACCCTAATTTGGATTATTTTGAAATATCTACCAAAATGATATTAAAACATTCTGAAGAATAAATTAAATTTACCTTGTTATCTCTAAGCATATAAAAAAGTTTATTCATGGAGTCTCTATTCACAAAATTAAAATAATTTTTTTTAGTTTGAAAATTGATAATATGAGTCAACATCATATTTTTATAGTAATTGATGAAAATGTTAAATTATTATTATTTTTAAAATTTAAAATAATAGCATGAGGTTATCATACAACTCATTTTCTAATTCGGATTTACCTGCAAAAATTCAATTTCTAATACCCTGACAAATTATATCAAATGTCAAGTGAATTCATTATATGATGACCTTAAATCATTTATATGCATTCAATTTTTAGAGTATGCTTGATAATGATTTTAAAAAATGTTTTTAGTTAAAAAAAATCGTGTTTAAAAATATAAAAAATTAGTATTGAAAAATCACTTATAATGTTAATACTTGATAAGTAATTTTCATGAAAACGCTCTTCATGTAAAAACACTAAAAAAAAACACTTTTATTTAGATTAATTTTTAAAAAATCAAAGAATTTTTTTAAAGTTTTCAATACAAAGTGAATTCATCACATTATAGACAGTAAATCATTTATGTACTTAGCATTTGTTTGGATTGACTTTTGATAAGTGGACAATAATCTTTGCTTTATTAATTTTATTTAAAAAATTTACAATTCCAAAAAAAAAAAAGTTTAATATGAAAGTTACAAAATATTGGTACTTATAAAAATTCTATTTTATTTTATACAATAAATTCTTTCACGATTTAAAATACTTTAAAAATATTAATATTATTTTTTTAAAATTTATGACTTTGACTTCAACTTCACCTTTAAGATAAAGACAAAAATAAAATATTATCCAAAAAATAAAAACATCATCATTTAAAAATTTATGACTTTGATTTTAATTTCACCCTTGGGATAAAATAAAAAAATGGGAAATTATCCTAATACAATACCATCCAAATTGGAGACAATGCTCCACCTTTTGTACATAGTGCAACTAATTCTCCTTCTCACATTGGCTCAATTTTCCTAATAAGATAGAGCTTCATCCTCTTGGGAAAAATGCCAAACAAGTCTCTATTAGCCTGAGGGAGGCTTAACTTGTGAAGGATATTGACTTCATCATCACAAGACAAAAGGGCAATCATCAAAAGCTCATTTGGGTATCATGGGAATGTCTTCTTTTATGATTTTGTGTACAAATCCACCATCACCCCTTGGCCAAAAATATGAAGGAAAATGCAAAATAATGGTATTCCTCCATTGTAAAATTATCCTAAACTTTCTTCTTTTCCACAAAAACCAAAAGATGATTTTTGTAATTTGTACCTTGTCTAAGAATCTAGATGTGTGGTTTCACACCATAGCTTGGAGAGTATGTAAAGAATAGGCCTGTATACAACATGATTTGAAGAAATATAGGATCAATTAATTAATATCTAATTTAATGTAAAAACCAAAACAGGCCCACAGGCATTTCAAAACCTCTTCTGTTCTTCTCTTTCCTCAGTTTTTCCCCACCCAAGAAACCAAAGCCATGGCTGGGATGTCCAAGCAGGACCCATCACCGGCCTTTGCAGAAACAGTGGAGGAGATCATGAGAATCTACAGATCACTACCACCAAGACCCAAAATTGAGGAGGTTGAAGCAGCCATGACTGTTATCAGGACCGCGGACAGTGAAGAGCAGAAGAGGCTCGAGGAGGTTGCAAGGCAAGAGGTCCCCCAGGGGGTCCCACCTGAGCTCTTCTCTGTTCTGCAACAGGCGAGGAAGACCATGGTGCTGTTTCAGTGCCATGAGGAGAGGGAAGAGGCTCTTCACTTGGTCGAGAGGAATAAGCTGTTCAATACATTTGATGAGCTCATTCAGAGAGCTTCTGAGGTGGTTTCCGGGGGTGTCCCGATTGAGAAGCAGATTGATTTGGGTGAACCAGTTGGGAAAAGTGGTAGAAAAGATGTGATCAGTGTTGAGAGTTTGATTAAGAGGGGAGAAGATGAGGAACCGGGGGCGGATGGTTTCAAGGGTTTGGTGAGGAGTTCTTCCGCGAAGGCCATTTTCGTTTCAGGTTGGCATGAATTTCTGTTTTCTGATATTGTTTTTGGAATTATGAAAGACTCAAGATGATGCTATTTCTAGGAATTCAAAAAAGAAAAACCCAGATTGAAGAATCCCATGTGGGTTTTGATCTTTCTATTAATATCCAAACCCATGAAAAAGAGAAAGAAAATAAAAAATAAAAAAAGTTGGGTCTTCATATGGATAAGAAAAGTCAAATCTGTTATCTGGTTTTGTTTCTGAATTCTAGAAATGATAAATCCTTCTGAATGGTTGTTGGTTTGAATAAACAGAGCATTTTCCTCTAGTCACCTTTCAATCAAGATGTAATTTAAAAACTTAAACTTATTTTCATGTCGGTCTTAGGGTAATTGAAATTGAAATCAAAATTCCTTCAATATCTGAATGTAGTTTTTGGGCTTGATTCACAGGTGAGGACGATACCGAGAAGTTCAATCTCATGAAGGTGGCAGCCCTTATTGAAAAAACTGCTAAAATCAAAGCAGGGGTTCTTGATCTTCAAGGCAAGTTGATGGAAAAGATTGAGTGGCTTCCCACATCGATTGGCAAATTATCTGATATCACTGAATTGAACTTGTCTGAAAACCGAATTATGGCTCTCCCATCCACCATGAGTGGCCTCAGAGCCCTAACAAAGCTTGATGTCCACTCAAACCAACTGATCAACCTTCCAGATTCAATTGGGGAATTGGTGAACCTAGCTGATCTCGATCTCCATGCAAACAGATTAAGGTCACTGCCGGCTTCTTTTGGGAATCTGGTCAACCTCATCAATCTCAATTTGAGTTCAAATCAATTCACCCATTTGCCAGACAACATTGGGAGTCTAACAAGCTTGAAGAGACTGAATGTGGATACAAATGAGCTCGAAGAAGTTCCTTATACAATCGGATCATGCACATCACTTTTGGAGCTGAGATTGGATTTCAATCAATTAAGAGCTCTTCCTGAGGCTGTTGGAAAGCTTGAATGCTTGGAGATTCTTACGTTGCATTATAACAGAATCAAAGGGCTGCCAACAACAATTGGTAATCTTTCCAATTTGAGGGAACTTGATGTTAGCTTCAATGAACTTGAATCAGTACCTGAAAACCTCTGCTTTGCGGTCAAGCTCAAGAAATTGAATGTGGGGAAGAACTTTGCAGACTTGAGAGCCTTGCCAAGATCAATAGGGAATCTTGAGATGCTTGAAGAGTTGGACATAAGTGACTGTCAAATAAGAATGCTACCGGATTCTTTTCGGTTCCTGTCTAAATTGAGAGTTCTTCGTGCAGATGAGACTCCATTGGAGGTGCCACCAAGGGAAGTAACTAAACTTGGGGCTCAGGTAATATTCCTTAACGACTTTTGCTTCTTGAGTTCTTGCAATTGCTGAGTATAACTTCTTCAACCCTTCATTTACCAGGAAGTTGTTCGGTACATGGCTGATCTAACCGCCAAGAGGGAGGCAAGACCCCTATCCTCAAAGAAGAAGGGGTTCTGGTTCTGGGTTTGCTCAATATTCAGAGCTAGAACCAAGAGGACCACTGACAGCAAGGAATCACAAAAGCTTGATGAGTGAATTCGCTCCCCTTCAAGCATATCTGCTGATGAATTCTCCATAAGATGTCGTATACGATCAATTCATGAGAGGGCAAAGCTTTCAACTTATGTTTTTGTTTGGTTTAAGAATAATCAGATACTGTTTGACACAGCCTGCAGCCTTCTTATGTCTTTAGTGAACATGTAATATACTGGTTATACTTCTTCTTTCCTGTAATCTTTTGTCACTGAAACCATTAGTACATAAACAGTTAGAACATAATTGTTACTTAAAAGGGATCTTGCAAACTTTTCACCCTGGGTTTCATTTTCTTCCTGTTTTTCATGTTCATAGAATTGAAAAATGATGGGTGTGTTGGGTGGGATGACTGAAAATTCATTGTGCACCTAAAGATGGAATCAAGGAGTAGATGTTCTGAATCAATCAATCAAGTTTGTTTTTCAAAAACATCATCAGAAAAAAAAAATGAAACGGAGTTTTTTTAAACATTGTAAAAGGAGATCTGTTTTATCTGGCATTTATACGAATAAAATCTTTTGATTATTAAGAACTCATCGGGACCCTTCCTCTTGAATTAGACAAACTTGGCCGAAGAGGGGGGGTGGGGGTGTCCCATTGAGTTTTTATGCTTTCATGTCGACAACTCAATTCATCCGATTACTACAGGAATGAACCCAATTCGGAATATGAACTATAAAAGAAAATACCTATTAAATCAATCACAGGAATACCTTTGGAGATAAGTGAAGGATTAATTTGGTCGCATTAACATATAATTAGTTTTTAGACCAAAATTGTTAAGTCTTTGATCTTAAAAAATGGTATCAAAAAGTCACAAGTGTCTTATATTAGAAAAGGAATTGTTAAACACTTCCTCACTTAGAAGCCATTTTTTTTCTTTCTTTCTTTTGCATGTTTCCATCTCAAAACCCTAGATTCTGCAACTAACTTCATAGAGAAGGAATTGTCCCTCAGGCCCAAAAACAAGGACAAACTGATTTTTTTTTAAGAAAAAAAATCATTCCAAACTTTATAGATTAGACCTAGAAGACCATTATAAGATAAAGTTGGCTTTGGAGGACAACTGGGTTGTTAGGGGATTGTGACTGGATAATATTAATTTAATGGAAGGGGTTTTGGTTTGTTGGGCAATGCGGATTATGATATTCACTTTGTGGTGGTTAAGACTAAGATCAAGCCATAACAGCTTTAGATCTTTTTTAAAAATTTTACTTTTGACTTTAAAAGTTCATACATTAATATGCACTCCAATAATAAAAAATCATTGATACGTCAAAATTACCCTCTAACCCTCTTCATCTAGCTGTCAATTGTCATCGATTTTTCTTTTTTATTCTTTTCTTTTATTTTTCTTTTATGCTGTTACATCACAAGTTAAAAAAACTCATTATCCATCATGATTAATACTTTTTAACCAAAAAATAAAAATAAAAAATGACACGTGGCAACCAATCATACCACATGATTTTTTTTCCCTCTATAATACCTCCACATTTTTTTAATATGTTGGCTTCCTAATTTTTTTTAATTTTAATTATTTATGAATATTTTAAACAAAAAATAATAATATATAATAAATCATTAATAAGAAGAAATTTAATATAAAAATAAATACATAATAACACATTTAGAAATTTGGGACATAAGATTTTTTGTATTTAAAAAAAAAATATTTATTTTATAAATCTTATTAGATTGTCATATTATTTTATAGTTTGTACTTTTTAATATTTTAAAATTTTCATGTGAAAATTAGAATAGATGATTATGGTTTTAATTTTTTGCTTGTAGATCTAACTTGATCGTGGTTTTAATTTTTTTTTTGTTAAATTTTTAATTTAAAAAGATAAAAACTTGTTGTGGTTTTAACTTTTAACATTTTGCTTTATTAAAATTTAAAATTTTGTATTTATATAAAACAAAAATAAAATATATTTTCATAAAAAAAATGTATTTAATCATTTATATTAATTTATCTTAATTTTGTTAAAAATTTAAATTTATAAATATTGAAATTGTTGATCAATGTAACCCTTAGAAAAGAAAATACCACACTTTTCTAGAAAAGAAATGTACTACTATTTTATGAAAAAGTAATACTAAAATATGTTAATGGAATGATGTATCATTTTTTTTTAAAAAAAAAAGAAGGTATCACTCTTTTATGAAAAAAGCAAGATTGAAGTGTATTAAAAATACCACTATAATAGGAATGATATATTATTCTTCTTTGGTTTATGGTAAGATATGCAAAAATTTTAATTTTTAATAAAATTAAGAAAAAATTAGTATAAATGATTAAATATAAATTTTTGTGAAAAACATATTTTATTTTTTATTTTATATAATAAAAAATAAAAAAATATTAACAAATCAAATTGTTAGAACCACAACCAAGTTTTTATTTTCTTTAATTAAAAATATTAGATATTTTAACCAAGAAAAAAGTTAAAACTATGGTGAATTTACATACCTATAAATAAAAAGTTAAATTTATTTATTAAATATTTATTTTTATATTAAATTTTTCTCATTAATTATTTATTATATGCTATCACTATTATTTTATATTTAAAGTGTTCATAAATAATTAAAAGAGTGAAAAAAATGAGAATGTGTAATTAGCGTATTATAAAAGAGTCAAATGGTAAAATGACCAAAGAGGAAAAAAATATATTATATGTAGATTTGCCACATATCTATCTAAAAACGATGATAAACATGATTTAAAAAATAAATAAATAACGTGGCATGGTGGATTGTCACATGTCAATTTTTTATTTTAAAAATGATTATTATGAGTTATTTCAATTGTTGTGTTAATTTTTGTTTTTGCTTAGAAAAAAGAGGTATGGTGGTTGCCAACTAGCTATGAAAGAGAAGAAAGGTAAAGGACAATCTTGGAATTTTTTTTCATGTTATTATTGGAATGAATGTTTATAAAATTACTTTTTAAATTTTTTTTAAAAATCTATATAAACTTTACATGATTGCCCCTTATAATCTATGGGGCATTTGCAAAATCAGTGGGCTTTGTTATGTAGTTTGGTCTTTGCTGGTTTGTCATTTTGGTGGGGTCCACCCATTAAAGTTTTGGATAAGAAGATTATGACATGGACACCTATGACTTCAACTTAAAGTACTTAACACCTCCTTCATTGACAGGCTGTGTATTGATGAATTGAAGAAATAAAATATTATTAATTTTTTGAATTATTACTGAAAATAACGAAAAAAAAAACTAGAAAACAAAAATAATTTTATATACAAATTTGTGAAATATATTTTTTATGTTGGAAAATTATTTTATTTTCTAAAAAATAGAAAAAAAATTTAAAATAATTATAATAAGACATTGAACTTTTATAGATCATTTGAGAATTTTGAAATATCATCTAAATTCTACCTTAAGTAGGAAATGAAAGGAGTTCATTATTTCTATACAATTTAATTTATGTTTCAAAATCATATTTTAAAAAAATGTGCTTAGTATATTTAAGGGGAATTTAGATATTTTTTAAAATTTTAATTAAATAAAAACATACTTCCCATTGCGTAGGGACATAAAAATCCTTGACAAAGTCAAAAGTGCTCGCTCACTACCTCCATACATTGCTTGCCACGATGCCATGATACCATTCATTATGGGACTTACCCTAATGTAGCATAATCTACCTTAAAAATTATTCTTTAATTATTACATAATGGTCAAAACCTTCAAGATGTACATATTCATTTAATACAATGTAGAACCAATACCTCCCCTATTATCTTCTCATAATTAATCCATCAAAAGTCAACTACAAAAAAGTGACCTTAGTATGAGAACAAGGTATACAAAAATGATCTCACCATTCATTTGTTATCTTTTTTTTTTATTTCATTCCATGGCTAATTAACTTAACCTTCAAAGAGGCGTGTCGGCCTAACCAATCCATCATCTTTCACCGTTTTTTATTTTTTTTATTTTTTTATTCATTTTTATTTATTTTTAATAATTTGAGGAAGGATACTAACACCTAGTTTGATCTAGTAAATGAGGACACAATATATTGACATTATTTATGGAAAATTGAACATAAAGGCCATAACTAGATCAATTTAGCTTTGATCTAAATTCAAACTAACTGTTATGATAGAATTTTCAAAAGTATGATATGATTTAACAAATTTGGATTTATTATTTATTTAATAAGATTTTAGTTTACTTCTATCAATTTTAGTCCATGCATTATATCTTATAAGTATTCTCGTCTGACATTTTTCACATTGTACATGATTTGGGTGCATTATAAGTTGCAAGAAATATCAAAGTCATGGGTTCTTTATAAGTAAGTGATTAGCTTGCAATTGGTTCATGGACTTAAGCAATTTATTTGAGGTTATAGTTAACTACTTTCTAATTGGATGGATGATTGGTCTTGATCATCAAGTTGAGTTTTTCATGATAAGTGTATTAGTATGTATGGTTATATATTGGATAAGGCCTACGGAGAGCGATGACATAAGGTTATCGAGTGTCATGACGTTACCAAACTACTATACTGTATAGTCTTTCAACCTTAAGAGAATATTGATCTAGTAGCAAAGTTTAGAGTGCAATTGATTCTTTATAGTGGGATATTGAGTCAATTTCAAAATTGGATTATGAGAGAGTTAGTATTGTTCTATGGGTCCTAGTGGTCCCCACTTGAACTCATATTATTTGATATTATGATTTGTGAGTATTGAATTGGTTAATTCACTTTTGTGCATAAAAGTATTTTGATAAATATGTAGGGTTGCACAAGAGTTAGTGAACATTTTGTCTAGATTAGGCTAGTTGATTGATTGAAGCCTAGTTAGGTTAATTAATTAAAACCTCTTTTAAGCTAGATTAAGTGACCTAAGCCTTAGGTGGGCTTATGTCACTTAAGCCTATGGGGAAGTTTGTAAATACTCCTTTTAGAGATTAAGGCTTTATTTTAGACACTCTTGCTTCTTATACATTAGAGAAAGAGAGAGAGAGAAAAAAAAAAAACCTAGTCTTCACCCTTTTGAGATTTCCACTATCTTAATGCTAAACTTCAAGAAGGAGTTATTGGGTGGAAGACTTTGCATGTACGAGATCTTCTGTTGTTTTTGTTGTATTATTCATCAACAAGAATCAATCTAAGAACATTCAAATTTTGGTAAGTACATCTAAACTTGTAGATCTAGATCCTAAAAGTTTTTATTGCTATATTTGCTTTTGCGTGTTAGGATCCAATAGCCCTAGGAAGAATGCATGCACCTAATCAGATCTAGCGCCAAATAACAAAGTAATTTGGGATTCCCTATACTAACAACAAATGCACTTATGATGATCTTATACTATTGCATATCCAAGGAAAAAAAAATGAAGGAAATGGAACAAAAATTCCAATGGGAAAAAGAAGAGATGACACGTTTGTTGGGTAAACAATCCTTAAATCTAGATTTGGGGAGCTAGCAACTAAAACCCTAGGCATAATGAAAGAAACCCAATTTTTTAAAAATATTCTAGGGTAACCCTTTTCTAGTTGATGTAGAACCTTTTGAAGAAAAATAGATCTTCCACTTGATGTCTTTTTCATGGATGTTGGAACAAGAGTGGGAAAAGAAGAAAAGAGTTATTTCCTTTTTTTCTCATATACCCCAAGGTTTTTACTTTTATAGGCCCTTAGGTGGTTAGTCAAGTCATCAAAATTTAGCCCTCCACATGGTGGACATCCAAGCTCTAAGCAAAAGAAGTGATAGAATGGGTCCATGCACAAAATGAAAGTAAGCCCAAATACAGACAAACAAGGAGCCCGTAAATAAATAGAATATCACATATCAAAGCCCAAAGGAAATAATAAACCCAAATCAATAACTAAAGTCCACCAAGCCCAAAATGCAATCAAATATCAAAGTCCAGAAGACCCAAATGAAACCAACATTAAGAGGCCCAAAATGAAATTAAAATCAAAGTTAAGACCTAATATTTGATAATTGAAGCTTAAAATAGTATCTAACAACTCGATACCATGTTAACAACCCAACTAAAGAAAGACCAAAAACATTTATCCAAATATCAATAAGCCCAAGTAAAACAAATGGAGACTCAAATAAGCCTAAGCCGAAACTAATGGAACCAACCAAAAGCCTACAAACAATACTCACAATCCGAATATCTACTATAAAAAAAAAAAAAAAAAAAAATAGATACAAGAAAATGATTTTATTTACTTTTGTTGGAAAAAGAACAATTTTATCTATAAAAAAGTATTCCAATTTGATTTTTATTTAAAAAAAATTAAAATTTTGATTTAAAAAAAAAATAAAATGAATTTTGCTTCAATTTTATTAAATATATATACAATTTTACTTACAAAAAAGTATTCCAATTCATCTTTTATTTTAGAAAAGTGATTTTTTTAAAAAAAAATATTTAGAATAAGGTTTTTTACAATTTTATTCACAAAATATATTTCAATTCAATTTAATAAAAAATGATTTCAAATTTATTATTTAAAAAAATTATTTATTCAAAGAATACATTAGAAATGATTTGATTTTTATTTTGTTAATTTTTTTTCTAGTTTATTAAAAAGATGATTTCTTAGTTTTATTAAAAATAATGATTTTCAATTTTATTTTAAAACAATGATTTTATATTTTATTAAAAAGATTATTTCCTGACTTCATAAAAAAACCTTTTCCTATTTTTTTTTACAAGGTTTCAAATTTATTTTTGAGAAAAAAGAGTTTAGATTTATTTTATTTGCAAACTTAATGACTCAAAAGAAATAAATGAAATAGAACTACATGAGATACTATACAGATGAACATAAATGAAATATAAAAAAAAATGAATTATCAACCTAAATTAATTTAACAAATCAACAATAAACTAATATATATATATAAATTGATAGAACTAAAAATGAAATAAAAAGAAACAACATGTAAATAAGTAGAATAACACATATCAAAGCCCAAAAAAATAATAAGTCCAAATCAATAACTAAAGTCTACCAGGCCCAAAATACAATCAAATATCAAAGCCCAAAATGCCTAAATGAGACCAACATCAAGAGGCCTAAAATGAAATAAAATTAAAGTTAAAACCCAATATTCAATAACTGAAGCCCAAAGTAATATCTAACAACTCGATACCCATGTTAACAACCCAATTAAAGGAAGACCCAAAAACATATATCCAAATATTAATAATCCCAAGTAAAACAAATGGTGACTCAAATAAGCCTAAGCCAAAAATAATGGAACCAACTAAAAACCTGTAAACATTGCCCACAATCCAAACACCTATTGTAGAAATCAAATGAGATCTTACCCATTTTGAAAAACCTTAGAAGGATGGGTGGAGATGGAGACTATCAGATGCTGGTGAAGCCAAGATCTGTAAGGAGCCATGGTGGATCATGATACGAATGACGATAGTGGGTGTGACTGTAAAAAGGGTAACAATGGTTGGTCAGAGCTAATGGTGACTATAGAGCCACATGTGGTCGGAGGACTATGAAAGAAAGAAGGGTGACGAGCAATGGTGGTAACTATGGCAAACATGGGAATAATGGCTATGAGTGGCACATGGATAGGAGGTATGATGAAGCTATGGCATCACGATAAGGGATGGAGTGGGTTTTAGGTAACAATTGGATGAGGGCAGAGGAAGAAGGAAGAAAGAAGAGAAGTAGAAGAATGAGGAAAATAAGGCGTGGATTGTTGGTATTGTCATGGAGATGTGGAAGAAAGTGGTAGAGAAATGAAAAAACGAAAAAAAAAAAAAAAAAAAAAAAGAAGAGAAAAAGTGGTTGTTAGTGGGAAATAAATGGGACATATGATTAAGGTTTTGTGGAACGGATGGTGGGGATGAAACAAAAAATGAATGCCTTAGATAAAATGGGTATGAGTAGGCCTTAAAAAATTGGGCTAAAAAAAATATAAATAAATGGGTTTAAAAATTTCTAACCTCATGGGCTTAAAAAAATTTAAATAAAAATGTTCTAAGACTAATTTTGTTGTTTACAAAATGATAATGTTGAATTTGGGCAATCAAAAATCAAAACACGGGAGACCCTAAAAAAGGAATTTAAATATCAATTTTTTCCCACTAACACTACATGGATGGCTAGGAAGTCTCTGAAAAAGTTGAAGCAGATGGGTTATGTTAGAGACTATGTTAAGGAATTCAGTTCATTGATCTTTGACATTAAGGGCATGTTTAAAGTTGACAAGTTGTTTAACTTCATTATGGACTACAAGATTGAGCCTAAATTGGGTTAAGTTGATAAAGAGGGCAACATCTACCTACAGCTATAACAACTGATGTTTGTTTAGTTAATTATAAATTAAATACTTTTTTTTCTGAGTCAAAAAAGGAAAGGACCGTAGCAATAACAAAGCAAGAAAGGGAAATTCAAAGCCTTTAAGAAAAAATAAGGCAAGAAAGATAAGAAGAGATTAAAACATCTCAAGCCAAGGTGAGAAAGAAGACCACCAAGATGCAAACATTTGGATATTTCATTTGTAATGGTCTGCATCAAGCTAAGGATTGTCCTAAAAAGGAAAAGTTGAATGCCCTCATAGCTATAGAAGAAAATGATAATAAGCTTAAAGCTTTAACATAGGTGGACCCCTTTTAACTCTTGAACACTATTTGGGCAAAACTAGCTCACAGAGGGTTGATGCATGTTGAGTAGGTAATTGGTGGTCAGAAAGTGGTGGCCATGGTGGATAGTGGGGTACCCTATAATTTTGTTGCTACTAGAAAAACAACCATATTGGTCTTAAAGTTGAGCAAAGATGACAACAAGTTGAAAGTCGTGAATAGTTATGTGCATGAGACATAAGGTGTGAAAAAAAAATGCAATGATCCAATTGGGTAAATGGAAAGGTACGGTAAATCAAATCGGTGTCCCATGAGATGATTTAAGTTTAATCTTAGGCAATAAGTTTATCTTGAAGGCAAAGTTAGTTATACTACTGCATTTAAATGAGTTATTGATCATGGATGAAACCTATCCTTGTTCTATGCAAGGATTGAGTAAGGTGCCTAAGACAGTTAGTGATTATCTAAGGAAGGGATGCTCTTTGCCATAGAAGAGAAGAAGAATATCAAATGACCTATATTGCTACATTGATAGGGATTGAGCTAGACTGAGTTGTAGAAGTCCCTAATATAGTCCTGCATGTGTTACAGGAATTCATTAACATGATGACACCAATACTCCCAAGATGCTCCCTCATCGGTGACCTATTGACTACCAAATTGAGCTAGTGCTAAGAGTCATGCCTTCTACACAAGTACACTATAGTATGACTCCACCAAAGTTGGTAGAATTAAGGAAGTAGCTAATGGAGTTGCTAGATACAAGCATGATTAGGCCCTCAAGAGCACCTTATGGAACACCAGTGTTTTTTTTTTTTATAAAAAAAACATGGGTTCCTTCATATGTGCGTGGACTATTGAGATTTGAACAAGGTAACTATAAAAAAAAGTATCCTATTCCACTAGCTACAAACTTGTTTGATAAATTATCCAAAAGCTACCTATTTCACAAAGTTGGACTTGTATTCCAAGTAGTGACAAGTCCAAATTGCAAAATGGGATGAGGAAAAGACTACACATGTCATATAGTATGGTAGTTATGAATTTTTAGTTTTGTCATTTGGTCTCACCAATGCCCTTATTACTTTTTTCCACATGATGAATAATGTCAAGTTCATTTTCTTTAACTCTTTCATGGTGGTATAATTGGATGATATAGTCATCTAGAGTTGGACTCTAGATAACCATGTCATTCACATTAGGAAGGTGTTGCAATGACTAAGACAACAAGTATATGTGAAGAAGGAAAAATACAAATTTGCTTAGACCTAAATCAAGTTTCTAGGACACTTGATCTTAAAAGGGAAAATTTATATGGACAAGACTAAAGTGAAGGTAACTAGGGATTGGTCTACTCCATAAAGGTAACAAAACTTTGTTTTTTACTTAGTTTAACTAATTATTATCATCATTTTATAAAAAGTTATTCCAAAATTGCTGCTTCTTTGATCGATTTGTTGAAAGAGACAAAGTGACATTAGGAGTAAGATTGTCAAATTACTTTCCAAAGCTTGAAAGACAGTATTAGAATAGGGTCAGTGTTAAGACTCCATAATCCAGAGTTTCTCTTTGAGGTGTAGACGGATGCCTATAATAAAGATCTAGGTGGTATACTAGTATAAGAGGGGTACTTAGTGGTTTTTGAGAATAGAAAGCTTGATGTCACAAAGCAACATTATTCCACACATTAAAAGGAAGACAACGATGATAACTTGGAAGTATTTCCTCATGGGGACCAAATTTTCTATGGTGACAAACAATATGGCTTTCATTTACTTCAAAGCTCAAAAGAAATTGACTGCTAAATAGGCTTGTTGGTAAGAGTTCTTAGCAAATTTTAATTTTGTGTAGGTGCATAGACTAGGCATAAACAACCAAGTTGCAAATGCCTTAACTCAAAAATAAGTGACAAAATTCATGGGTTCTTTGTCTCAGGTTATGATAGATTTCATTGTTAGAATGAAGTAGTAAGCTCTATGAGATGTAACCTATAACAAGCTAATACAATATGTGAAAAAGGCATCACGAGGTGGTATTGGTTAGAAGATGACGAGTCATATGCTATAAGAGGAAACCTCTATGTTCCTTCAAGCAAGTTAATGAGAGAATTGTTGAATGAAAACACGTGATGCAATGTAGAGTAAACACCCAAGAAAACAACAAACCTAGACATTGTTGTCTAAATCATTCTTTTAGCTGAGAATGAAAGAGAATGTATAAGCATACATTAAGTCATGTTTGGTTTGCCAAATGGATAATGTTAGAAATATTAGGCTAATCCAACCTATGGTAATTACCCTAGAGGGGGGGTGAATAGGGTGATGATCTCTTTTTCCAAATTTAAACTAAGTGAATGTAAAAGACAATTATATGCAAGTATATAATAATCAATATAAAGACAATTGTATATAAATTAAAGAGTAGGGAATAGAGAATGCAAACACAAGAGTTTATAGTGGTTTGGCGCAACCCGGCCTACATCCACTCTCCTATAGCTTCAATCCCAAGCTTGAGGTTCCACTAATTCAAGGCTTCCAAACCAAGCCTTTAAGCAATTCAATTTGACTATGGTTCCAATTCACCCTCTTGGACTTTTGGCTCCAAGCACCCTTTACACTTCTCAAGAGATATCCCACTCTTGAACAACCCCTCAAGTGATACCCCACACTTGAGAAACTTTCTCTCAAAGATTTACAAATAAATGATCTCACAAAAATCCTAGCATAAGAACTTTAAGCTCAAATGATACAAGAAAACTAGGATTGAAAGGTGCACTAAGGATATGTAAGTTTTAGAACAATGGTGCACTCAAAAACACTATTCCAAGGCTCAAATATAATCAAGAAAGGTTTGGGAAGTTTAAAATCTTTAAACAATGAAGATTGAAGCCTTTTTATAGAAGAGAAAAGCCAAACTAGCCGTTTGGAGGTTCGACCGGTCGAGCTAGGGGTCAACCGGTTGACTAGCTGTTAGCATTAAATGCTTGGCAGGTGACCGTTGGACCTCGACCGGACCTCAACCGAACTTCGACCGGACCTCAACCGGTTGAGGTTCAACCTTGACCAATTGAACAACCGTTCTGAAAGAAAGAGAAAGTTTTTTACACCCTCAATTGGTTGAGCTGGAGGTCTACCCAGGCCTCGACCGGTTGAGTTAGGGGTCGATTCGGACCTCAATCGGTTGAATTTGCGGTCGATCGGTTCCTCACCCGGCTCAACAATCAACTTTTTTAACTTAAAACCTTTTAAAACAAGTTTGAAAAACATTTAACACAAGGTTTTAGTTGAAAACATGAAATCATCCAATTTTTAAAATATTTAAAACAAAATAACTCTTGGATGATTTTGGTGCATAAGTAAAGAATGTAATGCATGAAAATCCTAGTGTACCAACAACCTTACAAAGAGATCTTATGAAGCTTGGGTCTTGAAAAACACTTTTCTTTGAGGTGGTCTTCTTCTTCATGATTTCTCCTTGGCTTGATTTGTCTTTGTGATTGCCACTTTGGAAATCGTCTTGCCTAATCACACTTAAAATATAGTCATTAGTTCTAAACAGTGTTTTGTTATCATCAAAATCAAGATTAACCAAACCTTGGTTTCACAGATAAAATATAGAAAAGGAAGAAAGCAGGGTTACTACAACTTTTGCCTATTTTGAAAAGGCCATGACAACTTTTTTATGGATTTCATTAGAGGATTTCTTAATGTGCAAGGATACAAACCAATTATTATGGTTGTGACTAGTTATTTAAATATGAAATTTTTATACCTGCACCACATGAGTGTCTTATTAAAGAAGTAGTCAAACTATTATTCAATATTGTGGCAAAACACTTTGGGATACTTGAAGACATGGTGAGCAATAAAGACTCATGGTTCATTAGAAGATTTTGGATTGAGCTATTCAAAATACTGGGAATAACATTGAAGGTTTCTACTACAAACCACCCTCAAATAGATAGGCAAATAGGGAGGGTGAACATGATGTTGGAAGAATACTTGAGGTATTATGTGATGACTACACAACCAAATTGGTTGGAGCTAATTGATGTAAGCAAAGTGTTACAATATGCATAAAAGTTTTGCAAGTAGGCTAAGTCCTTTTGAGTTACCAATTGGGTATTAGCCTCACATGCCCTTGGATGTAATGACTACGATGCAACCATGCAAAAACATCGACTTTGTAACATACAAGTTTGCTAGGACTCGACAGGAGTTACTTGAGGAATCAAGAGAAAGCTTGGAGAAAGTAAGAAAACATATGAAAAAGTATGCTAATAAGGGAAGAAGACTACTAGAGTAGGAAATAGAGTTATGTTGAATCTTATTCCTTAAATTTGGAAGAAAATCAATAGCAAGTAGTTTCAAAAGGAATTGGTTCCCAAGTATCATAAGCCTTTTGAGATTATAAAGAAAACTAGTGTAATGGAATATAGGTTGAAGCTCTTAGAAAGGTTGAACATCTTTCATTTCATGTGAGTTTTTTGAAACCTTATTATAAGGATCCTAACCTTGCAAGAGTGCAATCTAAGTGAACACTACCTAATTATGAAAACATCTCAATTGTGAGGTTGTACGTATACTAAAACATGGGAAAAATGAGGAATTGGAATAACAAATGGACATAATTTTTGGTTAATTGGAATGATACACTTGAAAGTGAAGCAATCTAGGAAAAAGTGAGACTTTATGGTAGTTTGAGAATATGGTGCAATAAAATATTTAAAGACCAAGTCAATGAGGACACCAACTCCACTTAGTGAGGAAAGAGTTTGTTAGCACTTTTCCTCAAGTATGCAACACTAAAGCCTCATAGAGGGAACCTTGACTCTATGAGTTGCTAATGACTATGACAAGGTAAAGGACTAAGGTAAATGATGACTTGAGTATGAATTTTGGGTGGCTTAAAGATATGCACATGTTGCTGACAGACACGAGTAGTACATAACTCACATTGTTATCACAGATTGGTAGCAAGTGGCATGAGTAGCACATGACTCACATTGTTAGCGTGCATGAACGAAAAATAGCAGAAGCCACACTCAACCAAGGGCACATGAGAGAGCTTTCGATGTGGTCAATGGATGGTAGTGACCCTTGCCAAACACACCCATGAGCATTTGAGTCATCGTGGGCGTAATAACACTAGGTGTGGGCATGGAACAAACATAAGTTGGTTGTCTCGACTTGGACTTGATCCAAACATGGGAATGCACATGAGTATGGTTAGCATGATTAAGGGCCAACATGGAGTAACATGGGCCATGGGCCATGGGCCATGACCCAAAGGTAGGCTTGGCAATAAGGCATGTTGCTAAGTGAGTGGGACAAAATAGCGCTTAACACACACATAAGCAACCTCGAGACACATGCAATAGTCTTATAAGATGTAGGGTTAGTGTTGTTGGGGTTAAGCCTTAAAAATCATGACATGATATAACATATTAATATTTATTTATGTTTATTGGTTTCTCTTTTATTATCTTATTTGCAATAATTGGTTATTTGAACATACACACCCATATCACTTGCATTGTATATGACTTGAGTGTATTAAAAGTTGTACAAAAGATCCAAGTCATGAATTTCTTGTAGAATGTTGAGTAGTTCATAGTCAATTCATGGATTTGGGCAACTTATTTGAGACTATAGTACATTACTTTTAGCATTTTAGATTTAAGCAACGAAAGCAATACCAATTTTTCAAAAATTAATCTATTAGGGTTAAAGTACTAACTTTTATGTTTGGATGTTCCCAAACCTTGAATTTAATTGTTGAAGAATCAAATCGATGTTGTTGAAGTCTCGTAGACTTATGATCTTTTGTTCAATGACTCGCCTTGATCTTAACACACTTCTAGTCGGGAGGAAAGAAGGGTAGAGGTTATGACTCTTTTACTTTATGGATGGTAGAAGATAAAAAGTGATAGAAACCCTAACCTCTATGGGGTATTTATAGGGGTTCCTAACTAGGCTTAAGTAACTTGAGCCCACATAATCTTAGATCACTTAATCTTACCCAAATTGAGTCTTAATTGATTAATTAACCCAACAAAGCTTACTAATTAATCAATTCGCACAATCTAGAAACTTTGTTCATTTACCTCTATGCAATCTTGCATAATTACCAAATCTTTTTTATGCACAGAAGTGAACCTAGAGCCAATTTGATCCTCATAATCCATGCCAACAAGGGATATGAACTCAAAGCGGGGACCATTGAGACCCATATAAGTGTTAGCTCTCTCAAAATCCAAGTTTGAAGTTGATTCAATATCCCACTACCGAGAATCAATTAAACTCTAGTATCCTATGTAAATAACAATAAAACACTATGTGCTCGAGTTTGTGACCTACTAGCCATTGTTTTCAATTTCCCTATGAATTGGTGTCCATAGTCTAATAAAGTCAAAGCTATCAGCCTTTCAAGACTACCTCTACTATCCTTGAGTTACAAATTCTTTTATTATGTGTTCAATTGACATGTCTTAATTCTCAAAGAGCCTATGTCAAGTTCTACTTAAGGACCTATTATGACCATAGTTTCCATAAACACACCTCCTTAGGACCACCCAAGGGAACACTTTGTCTCAATGCCATGAGATATCATGGTGCCTTTATTAAGAATACCTATTGCTACCAACTTCCATCAACAATGACCCAAATCAACTTACAATCTTACTCGTAGGTCAAAGTCATTGTTAACTTTAGTGTAAACTCAATATTTTTTCATAGTTAAGAGACGACATAATGAAACAACTTAGTGAGATCGTGACTACTTGATAGTCTTAAATCATGACTCACTGTAGGTCTTGTCTAATGTGTAACTGTATACACTATTGCATTCATCATGGAAAACTCATGTCGATAACCCAAACTAATTACCCATCCAGTTAGAAGGTGGTACACTATAGCCTCTAATGGGTTGCCTAGATCTATGAACCGATTGTGAACAAACCATCTATTTGCAAGAAACTTGTGACTTGGATCTTCCATGCAAATCATAATGCACCAAGTCATGTATAATGCAAAAGATACAGACAAGAACACTCATAAAGTGTAATGCATAAAATAAGGATAGATAAAAAGGAAATTGATATATTATTAAATAAATAATGAATTCCAAATTTGTTATATCATGTCATGTTTTTAAGTGTTCTATCCTAACAATTACCTCATAATTGTAAGAATGACTTGTCTTAATCATTAGAATGATTTTCTCATAGTGAGTGCACTAATGTATGTGATGCACACCAGACAACACCTGCGGTGAATCATGACGTAAAGTTATCAGTTGTCATGATTCACCAATCTAGTATACTGCATGACTCTTAACATTGAAATGATATCAAGCAGGTGTTAAAGTCAATAAAAGATTTTTATCTATGGGTGAGACTCTAAGATGGTCATATATCCTTATGGATTGAGTAATTGTTGATGAGGGTTGGTGACAATAAGTATTCTCAATAAAGATACCATGATATCTTATGGATTAAGACAATGTGTCTCTTTATGTGATCTAAAGGACATATGATCTAAAAGACCATGGTCATAACATGTTCTTTAGTGTAAATTTGACATATGTTCCTTGGAGTTAAAGTATGTCAGTTGTTCACATAATATGTGAAATATGCAACTCAAGGATTGGAGAAGTAATTTTGATAGGTGAAAATGCTACCTTGGTAGATTACAGACATGAGTTCATGAGAAGTTTGCATGCAATGAATAGTAGGTCATAAACTTGAACTTTGTCTTGTTATTCACATAAGATACTGAAGTGTAGTTGATTTTCTTTAGTGGAATGTTGAATCAAGTTCAAAATTGGATTATAAGGGAGCTAGTACTCCTTTGGGTCCTAATGGTTCCTACACTAAGTTCATACACCATGATGACATAGGGTATAAGGGTTAGATTGATTTTAGGTTCACTCCTACGCATAAGGGTGTTTTGGTAATTAGACAAGGTTGCACATGGGATAGTGAACAAGGTATCTGAATTAAAGCTAATTGATTAATTAGATGATCTTATATGGTTAATTAATTAATTAGGTCTCATTTTGAGCTAGATTAAGTAACTTAAACCTAAGTGAACTCAAGTAAGTTACTTAAACCCAATAGGGGAACCCTATAAATAATTTTTTAGAGGTTAAGGTTTCTAAACTTTTTTTTAGACTATCATCTTCCACTTCCAAAAAGAGAGAGACAGAGAGCGCTAAGACATCTTCTCTTCCAAATCCTAGACTTTGAAATGTTAAGATCATGATTTGAGTCATCTGGTGGAAGATCTTGGGCATACGAGACCTCTAAACTCTCAAACTTCTTCTTCACCATAGAAAACTAATCTAGGAACATCCAGATCGAGGTATCGATTTTTTTTTCTCTAGTTTTATTGATTTAAATTATTTTTAAAAGCCATGTTTATGCTTAGATTAGTTTCTAGAGAAGCTTAGTGTAGATTTACATGTATCTATTCAATCCAGGGTATGGGAACGAAGAGATCCAGGGTTCCCAATAGGTGTTTGGTTAGTTGAGATGTTGACCAAGTCATAAGGAAGGAAACTTGATAGAAACATGGATCGAGTCATGAGGTAGAACACTTGGTAGAAATGTGAGCTAAGTCGTAAGGCAGAACACCTAGCAGAGATGTGGACTGAGTCATGAGGTAGGACAATTGGTAGGCTAAAGCATGGATTGAGTCAGAGAATAGGACACTTGGCTCGAGTTGAGCATTCCTCTCAACCAAATGAGCAAGTGGAGCAACCAAGTCTTTAAAATGCATAGTGGGTTTGTTAAGTTTGGACATGTGGTAGTAGCATGGATAGGGAAAACAATTTTAAAAGGGATGTAACAATTGGCTGAAGACCTTTGAAAATGTAAACACAAATATATAGGTTTGCTTGAACTCACCAAGCAAATTGTGAGTCTTGCTAAAAGGTTTTGTCTTGTATTAGAGAGTAAATATATAAAGCGGGGAATTAAGCCTTGTAATCTCATGTGTTCTTTGGGTTTCTCTTTGTCCCTATCTCATGTAGCCTCTTTTAAGTTGGCTTAGAAAACATCTAAATGCTACACAAAAACAAAAAGGTTGAAGGTAGAGACGTGCTTGTGACAACTATCTATTCCTCTCCTCATAGTTTTAGTGTCCATTTTGATACATTTTTTTGTTTTTGTTTTTTGAAAAATAGAAAGTAGTAGTTATATCTACATTAAATAAAAATTACTAGTTTTAAAACTATTTAAAAAATTTAGATACTAAACAATTTTGCCCACCTCGAATTTTAAAAATTTTAAAGTAATTGTTTAAGGACAAAAGATAAGCCTATATACATATTTTTTTATATAAGAGTTTCTATTTTTTTTATATTAAGTTATTAGTTATTATTGCCCTTTGTTTTTAAAAACAAAATACTATATACATTTCTTGTTTTCTATTTTTAAAATTAGAAAATAGTGATAGCTTTTATATAAATATAAAAATTCTTAAAAGTTTGTGTTAAAAAAGTAATAATTTGAAAATCTATTTAAAACAGGAGGTGTCAAAATATTTCTAATATATCAAATTAAAATTAAACAATAACTAAAGAGCTAATAATTGCAAAAGTAACAAACCAATCCAAGCCCGGCCCAATCTTGGGTTGCTAAGCAACCGAATCCAGGTTCAGGTTGGCCCATTAGAACCCACGGGCCACGATTCAGGAATCAAGCACCTCAATAATGCACTCCGCAAAAAAAGACATCTGAACTTGAAACGACGTCGTTAGAGCCTTTCTCTCCTTTTCAACAATTTAACCTTCCCAGAGGTCGCGTTGAGCTTCACCTGCTCTGTTCCTTTTCTCCGTTGCACTGACCCTAACCTAAGATTCTGTACGGACTCTCTCTTTATATCTCTCTCTCTATCCCCACATTTTCTTTTTCTTTTTCTTTTTAATTTGAATAAATGGGTCATGTTCAATTGGCTAATCTTTCTCAGATCTCATGTTCTTTCTTGTATTATTAGTGTATGATTATTATGGGTTTTGGGCTTTAGAGGTTTGAATCACTGTCACTATATTCATGATTTGGTTTATATTAATGGGGTTGACTAATATATAATCGATGATAATAAAGTTGTAATTATAACATAAACATGATCATGTCAGTGTTGATTCTGATCCCATGTTGATGGTGGGTTGTGTTCTTTTTTCCCCTAATTTTCTTGGAAAACCCTTTTAGGGGTTAAAGTGAGTTAACTTACTAGTAATCTACTGAACTAGTTTTTATGGGTTTTATTTCTTTTAGAATAGGGTTCATTGTTGGGATGTTAAGGCACATTCATGATTTATCATCATTAATTGTTGTATCATTTGAATGATGAGAAATGGAAAGCTGTGGCTGGGACACCTACCATCATTTGGACCATGTTTGTGTCAACAACCCACCTTTCCTTTGGCGCACATGGAAGATTATGATGTTTTAGGAAACTAGTCCTCCTATGTTTGGTAGCAAAAATGAAGATGGTATTTTCAGTAGCTTTTTCACTTTCAAAGTGAAAACAATGGATATATTTGCTTTGGATCATTTTTAATTGCTCAGAGCACAGAAAACAGTGTTTCCATGTTTTCTAAAATTCATCCATTTTCAAGAAATGTTTTCAAAAACCAGTTTCTGCTTTCATTTTTCTGTTTTCAAAAAATTGAAGACAAAAAAGAGTTCTCCATTCCTTGAGTGAAGAGGCTTCTTACATCCCAACTACGTGGGATAAGCTATATGAATCTTTTTTGGTGAATCTAGGGTCAGGTCTTCTGCTAAACAGACCTTTTTTGTGCTAAAAAGCAAAGGATTAGAATGAAAGAAAAGAGCCCATGTGTTGGTTCAAATTTATGATTTTAGAAGCCATGGAGGCACCCTGTTTTCCAAGGACTCAGGCAGGTTAAACTCTATCATAAGGCTTTTTACTTTGCTTTCTTTTATGGACCCAAACATATTGGAAGGACCTATACAGTAGTCCACATTGGAAGTTATGAATTGTTTGCTTGGCCTATAAGAGACTCATCTTTTGTATCATATATTTATATGGTCATTTTGATATACTCTGTTGTTTTACTGTGGCAGAAGCAATGACAGATGGTATTGTGGCAAAACATGCAACATTCATCTAATGTTGCTATTTAGATTGGATTTTGAGAGGGAATAGTAGAGAGCACATGAAGGAGAATTATAGTGAAGTGTGCATGATACACAGTGTATCACAATCTCACTATGAAATATCTTTGGAATTGGAAATTTATTACATCGTGGGATTGCTTAAGATAAGATTATGCTAATATAATTTAGTTTTCACTATTTTTTTCCTTCTAATTTCTATGAACAACCCCTTGCAATGAAAAATTAGTAAATCACTTGGCAATAATTCATACAATTTCTTCATCCAATTATCAATTTATTTCTTTGCAATTCAGTTGGATTATTCTGTTTTTCCACAGGGTGATACAATTCAATGAATTTTATTCATAGTCAACTGCTACATTTCTAATTTTGTGATTTTTTCTACTTCTTCTTCTTCTTCTTCTTTTCTGCTTTTCGGGAAACAATCTTTCATGCTTCATCTAACTTTTTTTGATAGGTAAATAGAGCATATATTAAAAGTGCTTCATGCTTCATCTAACTTTTGGCACATTATAAATCAACGAGATAAAGTTTTGTAATTATTGAATTTTCTCCAACTGATGAGTTTGTGCAGTGAATCTTGTTAGTGATTGGCTACAAGTAGAGCTTCTGCTTGTTTCCCATACCCCAATTTGCAAACTTGTGAACATATGATATGCTCTTGCATGTACTGCTGGCATCATATTTATCTAGAAAAGCAAGTAGCTTACTGGTATAAATGAGTTAAATGCTGGTAAAGCAAATTAGTAAATCTGATCTGATGTTGATTTATTATTCACCTGTTGGTTCTGATTTATTTATGTAAAGTACTTTAGCCTTATATCAATCGGAAATCTCACCTTTGTTTTCCAGGCTTCCTGCATAGGACACCAAAATGGATGAGCTAATGAGTGGCAATTCAACAATTCCCAACCAAAAGATGAAAGCTTCTGTGAAAGCTTCTGCTAAGAAGACCTTGGATCCGATAACAAATGTATATATCTGGGACATGGATGAGACTCTTATATTGCTCAAATCTTTGTTGAATGGAACATATGCAGAAACTTTCAATGGTCTGAAGGATGTACAAAAGGGTGTAGAAATTGGCAAGATGTGGGAGAAATACATTCTTCAAGTGGCTGATGATATTTTCTTTTATGAACAAGTAAGTCTAATGTATGTCTTAAACATCCTTCCCTCCCTCTGAGTTGTACACTGTCAATTTAGTTTTATGATTTTCATATACAAATCTGCATATTGTAGCTGAAGAGTTTATTTGTTAACCTTGTTACAACATGTCAAAATGCAGATCGAGAACTATAATAAGCCCTTTCTTGATGCCTTGAGCCAGTATGATGATGGGAAGGATCTTTCTGATTATGATTTTAACCATGATGGCTGTAGTTCTCCATATGATGATCTCAACAAAAGAAAACTAGCTTACAGGCATCGTGTTATAGCCCATAAATACAAACAGGTATTGATAACACGCACCAATTAAGTATGAGATTTTTCTTTTTCCCTTATGGGTGATGATCATACCTATTTAATAATCCAATGGAAATGAGATCACCGCTTTTTCCATATTTTTTCCTCTGTTCACTACAAGGCTTAGGGAGGTGTTTTTATCCACTTTGTCACACAATATATGATTTGTACTTTTTATGGTCCAATTGCATTATCCTATATATAAATAGAGCTGGCTTTCATCCGATGGATATTAATGGAAAGTCTTTTACTGTGGCATGTATTGCTGTAAGGTATGACACATTACGTTCTGTGGGTGGATATTCATCTTGTAGTTAATGGAGATCTGGTTAAATGCCCATGATAGGCTATTTTTTCCCTTCACTTTCCTGTCTATTCTCATAGTAGAGGGATTATTTTCTTCTTTTGTTGCATGCTTTTATGTACATATTTGTAAATACATTGTCATATGCCTAACATGATCGGTGTTTCTTGATACATTATTTCTAAGTCCCTTCCCTTTTATTTCAGAGTGTGTTTAAAAACAACATTTTCTAAGGACTTAAGCCTGTTAGAGGGAGTTAAATTCTCCTTGACATGTTTACCCTGTTATCTAGACTCATTTGTCTCTTTTGTTTTCCTATTTCTCCTTCATCTAAATGAAGCTTGCATTTTCTTTCAAACTGAAGGCACAGTTTGAAAGATAGAAAAGATAGAAAGAAAAAAAATGAAATGTCTTAAACTAAAAGGAATAATTTGTATATAGTAGTTTTTAAGTTCTTTCTGCCTTTTCTTTCTCCTTCACCTCTAGTGAAGTTTTAGCAATCCATCAGAGGTGTAAACTGGCACAAACTCATGCAGTTAAATGATGATGTTTTTTAAGTGGTTGATTCTAAGTTAAAATTGGAAGAATGCGTTAAAATCTTAATGTTGTGTTTGGTTTCAGGAAATACTAAGGAAAGGAAAAAAAAAATGTTAAAGAAAATTATTTTCTCATGTTTGGTTTTATTATGAAAAATACAAAAGAAAAGCAAATATATGATTAAAATTTGTTAGAAATTTGTAAATTTTCGAATTTTTTAATCTTGATATAAAGGAGTTAAAGTAAGTGAAAAGAGTTTAAAGTAGCATATAAAGGTAATTTATTAATTTTAAATCTATTTTTTATTTTCTTTCACTTTTTCTTTCCTTTTAGTTTTCCTCTCTATTTTATTTCCCTTATATTTTCCCTCAAATTTTTTGAGAACCAAACATAGCCTAGGTTTTTAAAAGCTCAGAAAATATTTGAAGGAAAAATGAGGGAATGTTAAACAAAGATTGATTTAA